>JAQISU010000254.1:237500-495000 GCA_029339505.1 Unio delphinus
GAAATCTCAGTTTTGATTGATTGAGGAAAAGTATACATTTGATGCATGCACTTGCAGATTATTAGCTCCAAGAAAGTTCAAGGCATATGCCTCGCATATCCTCAAAATGTACAGCATAAAGTAACCCGTTAAGAAAAGACACGTTCAAATGTTATCATGATGCAATATTGTATACGTTAATATGAATCACCATTTGCAAACTTGGAATTGGTTTGTTTAGATTTCAATGGATGAACGTTATCATACCAGTTAGTTTCAAAACCACTGAAACTAGTGAGAGAGTGAACTATTTGAACATGAAGTTTAAACACAAATGTTACATTTGTTTAACGTAGCTTAATAAGAGAACATGAAGAGGTGACACGAGCTGGTAGCAAAAAAAAAAACAAAAAACAGAAAAAGAAATCGTTTGATTTATGAACCCGCTGATTTTGTTGTTTTGTTGTTTTGTTTTTAAAATTTCTTATTGATTTATCGAAACAAGGACAACCCCTTTATAGTTATAAATAATCAGGTAAAACGTAACTTTATAAAACTCGCTGTTTTATTGGATCTTCGTGTATATTTACTGCGTATACATTTTCTAACGAAGGTATATATTTGCACAGGGTTGAACAAATTTTTAAACAATTCGACGTTCAAGGTGCATGTTGCCGTGGTCTTTCATTCGACACATATGATGCTTGCTTGGACCGCTCCTGTGGTCTAGTGGTTAGACCGCACGTCTCGAATGTGGTTGATTGAGGGTTCTAACCCCAAGTCATATATAATATTTTTTTTTAAAAATTCTAAAAATTGTTGTAATAGCTGCCTCACTTGGTATTCACCATTAAGAGGTTAGTGCTAGGACTAGTCGGATTGGTGGCAAGATAATGTGGCTGGGTGGGACATTATGATACATGCATGTGACATGACGCCCCAGTGCTAGACATCACTATAAATTGCCACACTGCAGTCATCGTAGCGATATAACTGAAGAATTTTTAAAGCTACGTTACAAATCTACATCACACACAAATACGTTCGCTACTGATTTAACCAAATCTTTTGCATGCATCTAGTAATGAGGACATGTATTTATTCCATCGTTTAACATCGTCTTTTCCAGGACCAGACTGTAATGTGCAAGACTTTGCCTGCGATGGTAAATGTATAAGCAAATCTCTAGTGTGCAATGGACGCAAAAATTGCCCCGGTGGGACCGATGAAGAGAACTGTAATATTTTTACAGAAGGTTAGAATTTTCTGGATAGTGCTGTAATCTTGTTTCCATTTAAATGTTGGCCAAAGAGATATTTGCAGTATTTTTTTGCAAATATTGAAAATACTGTATTTCATATTGAAATTGATATTATAAAATTTGAATAGCAGTATTAAGAACTTTCGTCAAATTTAATGAAATTTAAACGAGGACCGAAAAGATGCAAAGTTTATATCACTAACATAAGTATGTCATAGGTAAAGAATGTATTTTAAACATTTAAATTGCTTTGATCTTGAATCCTACCGGCAAATTAGAGTCGGAGTGCGATGTATTGGGTTACATACACGAAAGACACGATTAAACTGCTCAAACAGCAAAGCAAATCGATTATTAGCCCATCTATCTGAAAATATACATCAATAATCGATCTTTTCTCGAGATTTAATTAGTGATATTCAAATTTGATTTATATGTGGTGAATGCTTTCAATAAAATTAAGTGAGTGTTATTAGGGGCTGGGGATGAAGTAGGGTGTGTATGATTAAGCGAAACGACGATGCCAAGCGAAAAATGGCGGTTTTCTTGTACATTAACCCAGATTTTACTAACAAGATAAACTTCTTTTTATAAAAGCCTAATTCGTAAGTTATACTTGCATTTGATGTTACCGATCAGTTTAACTGAATTAAAAACTTTTACATTTGATAGTTTGAGGCCAAAAATGTCTAAAGTTCAAACTTTAGCAGGTTCACAGTCCAAGACAAACAAGTGGGAGAATTTAAAAGGACTGGTTAATAAGGTTTTACCTTTCGGTTTTGGTAAAGAATTCACTGTCTGGAAAGGGCTAGATGGTATTAGAAATACATGATCATGGGTGACTCGAAAAAGTTTCTTCCCAATATTCACGAATGTCTTTGATAGAATAGAACCTGCAAGAGTACCGGTTCCAAAAAGAACAGGACATACTGCCTAAGAAATACCTAAAACGAAAACTAAAATTCGGCGGGGATGGGGGAGGGTCCCATTATTTTTTATAATTTCTGCCCAGTGTTTCCTTTTGGGACATACTTATGATCATGGCTCCTTTTTTTCCTCTCAAGTTCTGCAGTATATCTTTGTAGGTGTGAGTGTGAAAAGCGGCGATTTGAGGACAACTGGCTCTCAAAATCTAATTAATATATCACTGAGAAATTCTGTAAGATATTCATCGAAATATAATGGCTTGGTTTCAAAACAAATTTTATTTTGAAATAATTTGCTTTAACTGTGTAATCTGTTTTGATAAAAAAAACTTCACAATTTTCGGTGTACATGCCATTTCGCACCTCACGAAGGCTGCTACTGGTTTGCCAAACAAAGTTCAGTGTTACGTACGTTTATAACAAGTATTGTCTTGCTTTTTGCACCAAGAGCGAATCGGTTGTTCCAACTCACTTTAAGCGTCTGAAATCGACGGTCTAGTCCCACATGCTGACATACAGAACTACCTTTCCATGATAGTTCATTTCTCCCGCTGTCGTTCCTAACGTTTATACTTGTAACTTCGTTTGTATTTATAATTTAAAAAAGACTATTATTTTCTTTGCAGTTGCCTCTGAGAGTTCGGACTCCATGCCTATACACGTCATCATTCTTGCTGCAGTTGGAGGTGTTTTGCTGACGTCAGTCGTTATAGGCGTGTGCATCACGTGCAGATACAAGAGACTCGAAAGGCGGAAAAGAGAGGAAATGTTGCGCCAGCAAGAACAGCAGAAGAAAAACACGCTAGAAATGGCAGTTCTGAACAGCGGAAATTCTAAAAATGTGTATGCGCAGGCACAAAAGAGTGGTCAAGGTTACTATCATTCACTGCCCCGACCAAGTGGCCAAGCCACCCTGATGCAACACAGAAACAGCTTTTCTAAGCCTCCATCTGAGGGCGACTACGGGGACCATCTCTCCGATTCCAGCACATACAAGAAGTTTTTGCAACTTGAGCATACCATGGACGATGAAGCTGTCCGATGCCCCTCCCCATCCCCGTATGGCCAAGGACCCGTTTTCACTACCATTGTGGAGCACCATCCCTGTCCCCCTGGAATGACCCAGGAACATCAGTACTGGGGAGGGTATGGGCATCCAGGACAGCATGGCGACCTCTCCTCCCCGACTTTAGCAGAAAATTTATCGAAATTAGCTCACTATAACACGTTACATTCCCAGACCGCTCAAAATGTTACGGGTGGGATGACCATGGAATTTAAATACGACCCTAGTCCTAATAGTTACCCATCATCCAAATTTAGAATTAAAGCCGATGGAAGTTATGGCTGGGGAGATACTCCCAAATTTGGAAAATCGTTACTGTACAAAAACATTGATGCTGACGCAGCTCCAGATATAACCAGAGAAATCGAAACACCAACATAGGGAACGAGTGGTAATCAATATATGTGCTTCTTTGCTAAAGGTACATCAAAGGCTGATTGTATATCCTCCTGCATAACGAGTCCCCAGCCCCTAATAGACCAGGCCCAGCTTTAATAAAATGTTTTAACTCTGATAAACACCTCGGCTAAACATTATATATGCTGATGGGTTTTTTTTTTGGTGGGCCTAGCATTCAGATTCTCGTTTTCAGTCTGACATTGTTTTTAAAAAAAAAAAATCAGAAGTTCAAACTTTTCAGCTGAGTACATATTAAAGTGGACAAATGAAAGTAAAGCCAGATCTGCCATCACTTATGTTCTGACAAATAAGTGTACACTGATCGTTCTATCATTTCAAGCGATCAGCGAAGACGCTAGAATGATGGCGTATTATGCAAGGACAGATCTAAAGTCGACGCTGAATGGCTCAGCAAACACAGATAACGGATGTATACGTGATGTCGAGATTGAACGGAGTTGTACGAGACATTTATATAATAGTGTACAGTTTTGATACATAGATATATTGTTCTTCATTTACCATTATTAAAGTCATTCGTCATACACACATTTATACATACATACATGCAAACATATATTCTCTCATCGATATTGTCATTATATGGATAAAACTATTGGTGTAACAATTTATTTTGATAACTCGCTGAAAGAGAACAAATAAATCAATATCGGTTTTCTATTCTCTTAGTTTGTGTTTACTTGTTAGGGAATGAATGTGGTGAAATACAGGTCAATATTAATGAGATTTAAAAAATCATAAGGAATTAGCTTTGACTTTAAGCCCTTCCATCAAAACCAAAATCATAAGATCCATCCCACTCCCTACAATCTTCTGGCAACGAAATCATTATGTTATGACAAGTTTTCTGTTATGTGGGTTGTGATTAGCTTCTCATAACCTTCTTCTCATCTCTTGCTATGAGAAGGAATTACTCATAAGTTAGGGAGCGTCAATATCCATGGAGAGAGAGAGAGAGAGAGAGAGAGAGAGAGAGAGAGAGAGAGAGAGAGAGAGTTCAGGCTCTCTTAAAAGAGCCACCGCCGCGATGATAAAACAGCTACATCTGAAATTAGAAGGCGTGTGTATTTCCTCGTCGATATAGAACTGACTTTATTTAATTAATCAACACACATATATTGACTACATTCTAGAAACACATCTAAAAAGTTTATAATAAAAATTCATGCATATTATATTTTCCTTTTTCAAGCTTTCCAACTTCATTTATTCGTATAACTTCTGCATTTTAGAATATTATACAAATAGTTAATTCTCAATCAATTTCAAGATAGCCAAAAGTATAAAATATAATAAGTGTAATTAATGCAACAATTAATTTAAGGAAATGCATTTTACTAATTTTAAAATAGAATATTGATTTAGAATATATTGCTAGATAATATTCTTTCTTACTTAAAGAATACTTTATTTCAATCATTAAATCAAAACATGAAGTCGGTAGCAATCTCAACCTTACAATAAAAATTACATAAATATAATTAAATATGAATCCTTTAGAACATTTACACATTCCGTTACAATATATTATAAATAAAAGTATTAAGTGAACAATCTTGCTAACATAACAATGCTACCACCAAAACCTCAACATTAAAAGTACTTGTTCCTAAAGAAGTTACGACATATACAATTGTTTTACCTGAAATGAGAAGGCGAAAGTCTATTCCCTCGTCGATATAGAACTGATCTGACCCTTTAATGCGTGGTCTATTTATATGCATCTTGTGTCAGGTTTAAGGTATCGGAGAGGAAATATTCAGGTAAGAATCAGTTTCTCCTGGTCAAAACCGTCTTAATTTACGTCATTTGACATAAGGTAGAACTCAAATTTGTAGTTTATCTATATTCGTTTGGCATTAGTTAGGTCCAAATATGATAATTCCTTAATATTCTAAACCAGCAACATGTTTTAACATACTGAGCCAGCAGCCATGTCTGTCCATCATTAGATAAGAACCGTTTTGTAGCGACGACTGTCCATCATTAGATAAGAACCATTCTGTATTTACGTCAGCACGGAAGTTCGTTCTACTTTTTTATTAACCGAATTGCCAATGCCTGGTTTTACAGAATACATGTTTCACTGATAAGACTTAGGAGCTGACTGACCCAGTAAGATTTTTTGCTTTATAACCTCATTCCACACAATAATGTACATTCGTATAGCTAGTGATTTACGTTTAGTACAATTTAAAGAAAATAGCAATCTTATTAATTTTGTTTAAAAAAATCAATTCCTAATAATTATATTTTAAAACGTTTGTAAAGTCAGTGTGATATATTAAATGCTCTCTCTCTCTCTCTCTCTCTCTCTCTCTCTCTCTCTCTCTCTCTCTCTCTCTCTCTCTCTCTCTCTCAGAAACAAATAAAATAAATCAGCGGCGTCGCTAGCGTTGGTGTCACCCAGTACGGTAAATGGTGTCACCCCTCCAGACTTCCACCATGGATTTCTTCTTCTTAAAATAAGTCCACAGTATAAAAGTGGCACCCTGTGCCTGCTAGTCATGTGTTTAACTATGATCGGTTATCCGCTTACGAAATCCGACTAGACCGAGCAGTGTGTGCTCTGTAAAATTTGCACATTTTCATGTTGGTGTCACCCTTTTGAGATGGTGTCACCCGGTGCGGTCCGCACCCCCCCCCCCCAGCGACGCCACTGAAATAAATATGCATACATACATACATACATACATACATACATACATACATACATACATACATACATACATACATACATGCTTCTTTGCATACGTGCAACATAATTGAGATTATGAGCTGTTATAATGAGGTGAATTTGAAATGGCTTTCGGGTTTATAGTTTAGAAATTTCTCAGATTTATATAAAATGTATGTTCTTTTCTTGTTGGGGGTAGGTTTTTAAACACCTTTTGATTTAGTTGCCGCATATATGCTAATATGCTTCATTTTAAATCTCATACGGATATGCTGTATGTTTTTATTGACCTTAATCTGACATTTAACATTTACTAACTATTATAGGGTGGCCGAGTGCAAAGCGCTGTCCGTTACGGATCACTGCCATCTCACCTCTGTCTGCGTGGGTTCGAGTCTAAGATTCGGATAATGTAGTTATGTGAGAAAGCTGGCCAGTAGCTTCTCGTGGGTCGGTGGTTCTTTCCGGGGGTTTTCAAGGGTTCTTCCTACACCATTAATACTGGCCGCCATGTATAGCCTATTGTGCTGAAAAATGGCGTTAAACCATAAAAAAACTACTGTAATCTCTGTATTATCTAACAATTGCCAGAACACGAGGGTAAAGGCTGAAAATAGGGTTTCGTTTCCTTCGCAAGCATTCCAGCAGAAACGTTTTAACTTTGCCAACGATAATAAACCATCATCCCTACATATGACTCTTGTAATTAAAATAATTACCAGTTAGTTATATTTGTACCTGAAAGATTGGCATTTGAAACTGGCCAAAGTTACAAAAAGTTGCAGAAATAAATACGAACCAGTCTGGATATACAAGATCGCAACCGAAACAAAAGTATTCTCCCTTTACTGTGATATGATCAGTGATTATTCATATATATTTTAATGGTTTTTTTTATACCTGGTCATGGATACGCAATTTTGAAAAAATTGTGTGAATTATAAGGTCTGATAAGAGTCGATATCTTGTTATAATTCTTGTCAACACTTACACGCGTTAAGTATCTCCTTTGGCTGAAATTACGTGCCAACCGCTTCACCTTTCAACTGAAAGAGAAAATGTACTTATACTCATTGAACCGCTTTAATATTTTTGCAGCCAGTTCTCAGAATGTTGCTATAGTTTTATTTTCCCTTACGGAGACCCTATCTGCTGCCACCCACCCTTACCACCCTTACTAGATACATTGGCAATGCCAATAATACAACAGATAGAATCTTGACGATGGCATATACTAGAAAGAGATTGGGGGAGGGGTCTCCATGTCTCATCTTCACAGAGGCGTAGCGATGATATTTTGCGCCCAGGGACGAACTATAAAATTGGCGCCCCAGAGATCTTGTGACCGATTTATTACCCTTGTTTACTTATTATAATGTAACGTTGTAAGCCTCATTTTGGCGCCCCTGTACCTTGGCGCCTGGGGACATATGTACCCCCTGCCCCCACCTAGCTACGCCTCTGCATCTTCATCATAAACAAACGGATTTGGAAAGGAAAAGGACGTAACAGTATCCCATTTGTATCATCGTTTATGTCTTGGTCAGTAATGAGCCTTCATAATAAAGTGACTTAACCGGAGAAAATGAGTACACATCCAGGGAATACGAATGAAGTGTCTCATATCGAGACTTAGTTTGTTCGACAGAATAATCATTAATTAAAAACAAACGTTTTAAACCTTGATAAACATCAGCCAGTAATTCTTGTCGAATTTATAATCAGGGGCTAAAACAATCTGGTTTCTCTAACAGATAAGTTCGACAAATGAAAAGGAAACATCAGAAAATTAATTTTCTAAAATTACCATGAAATGAATTTGCTCATATTACAAGCAAACAGAGGCGCAGCTAGAGTGTTTAGAGCCATGGGGACAAGATTCATTTTTACGCACCCACACCTCAACTCTGAAACCCATTATTCTCTTTTTTCATATAAAATCACCATCACTCAATGTAACGCCAATAGCTATTAAATAGAATTTTAAAAAACCTAATGCATAGTTGCATATTTGCAGCCAAAATTCCACATACAACATATTTCAAAGCCCATTTTGACGCCCCCACTAGTCTGGCGCTCGGCGACATCAAGCCCCCACCCCCACCCCACCCCACCAACTATGTCTCTGCAAGCAAATGAAGAATAGTATATCAGAAAAAGAATTTATTCAAATTACCAGGAAACGAATTCCAGGAAATGAATGTACTTAAGATACCCGGAAATAAAGAATACCTGGTAATTAATTTACTCATATTTGCAGGAAATTAATAAGGATACGTATACGATTAAGGTACTGTATATGACGTTAATTGTATTTTTTGACAATATAAATACATTAATTTTCAGACACGTAAGTGTTCCAGAGACATGTTCCTTAGGCTCAATCTTTGACGACAATAAAGCTAAACAGCTATTCACATGTCATTGATGCAAGTCAAGCCAAACAACTATTCAAGTCTCATTTAAGCAAGTCAAGTCAAACAGCTATTCAAGTCTTATTTTTAAAAACGTTAAGCTCAATACATACTGAAGCATCATTAAAGTCAGCAACGCTAAAAAGCAGTTCAGGTTTCATTAATTAATGTAAAGTCAAACAGCTATTGAAGTCTCCTTAAAGGAAGTAAAGCCAAAAAGCTATTCAAGTCTCAATGAAAGAAGTAAAGCCAAAAAGCTATTCAAGTCTCAATGAAAGAAGTAAAGCCAAACAGATATTCAAATCTCATTAAAAAAGGCAAAACTAAAATTCATTTCAGGTCTGGTCAATTAATGTAAAGACAAACAGCAATTCAAGTCTCATTAAAGAAAGCAGTCACAGAGCTATTCAAGTCTCATTCTAGAAAGTCAAATGAAACAGCTATTCAAGTCGCATTAATTAATTTAAAGACAACCAGCTATTCAAGTCTGATTAATTAAAGTAAAGCCAAACAGATATTCAAGTCTCATTAAATAATATACAACCAAACAGCTATTCAAGTCTCATTAATTAAAGCAAAGCCAAACAGCTATTCAAGTCTCATTAATAAAAGTAAAGCCAAACAGCTATTCAAATCTCATTAATTAATGTACAACCAAACAGCTATTCAAGTCTTATTTAAAGGAAGCAAAGCTAAAATGCGATTCGGGTTTCATTAATAAAAGTAAAGGAAGCAGACAACTATTCAAATCTCGTTTAAGACAGCGGAAATTAGAGACAAATAATTTGTACTGTGATATATAAGCCAGTAACTTTAACCTAGCATCTAATTGATACTCAGGACCTATCACTATTGCATTTTGATCTTTGAGCAAACACTTTATATTGCAAATCTTGTTGAAGAGAAAAGTTGGACAAATCATATGCAAACATGTTTTTTGAATAATGTCTGTGCTAGATGTTGCATGCTTTTCACCAAAATTAAATTATCATAAATATACACACGTTGACCAAGAAAAACACTCTAAAGAATTGCATATATGCAAGCATGACTGGAAAAGACCGTACATTTTATAGCTTTCTATTTTTCACTCAATTTTTAGAAGAAAGAATTTTGAAATTTTATTTTCTTATTTTGTCTTAGAAGCGTTAAGTTCTATAAAAAGAATTGGAAGCAAACGTGACATGGGTGGTAACTCCTATTTTCTTACTTCTGGATGACTGCTTCGTTGATCAAAAATGGAATAATTCTAGCATTTGAAGCCTCATCGAATTAATTTAACAAGCACTGTGTCTTTAATGTTTGATTGTTTAGGGCAAAGGTTGTAGAAATTCATACCACTATAATGTATGTCGATGTGGTTACGTAGTGACATTTACTCGTCTAAAATTAACTATTTATTACTGTTCTAAAATTTAATACTAATATAGTTTAAACAACATCTATTCAGTCATGATTATTGAACTGTCATCAAGAAATCACTAGAGTGACTGTGTATATCTGTATAATTTATACACACACACACACACACACACACACATATATATATATATATATATATATATATATATATATATATATATATATATATATATATATATATATATATATATATATATATATATATATATACGCAGATCTCCCCATAAGCTGTGACAGATAGACGTCATCAGTTTCTTTCAAATAAAGTTTGTGCCTGAAGAAGCATAAATGCGAAACTAGTCGCACAAGTTTATCGGCGTTTGTGTTGTTTTTTTATCCCCTATATATACATACATACATACATACATACATACATACATACATACATACATACATACATACATACATAGATACATACATACATACATACATACATACATACATACATACATACATACATACATACATACATACAGGTGTTTTGGTAATTTAATGTGACCAAAAATATTAAATCTCATCATGTATGAGTAAACGATTTTTGCATTATTTTGCAAGAGACTTTAGAACAAGGAACATAACTTCTACATTCAAAAAGATTTTGAAAAGTTCAGAAACAAAATACAAACGAATTTTTTTATTTGTTTTAAAAGATATCCTGTATGTAACAACGAAACAACCCCCCCCCCAGAAATCCACCCAGCCAACGCAGATCTCCCCATAAGCTGTGACAGTCCCACCAGAGACGAAATCAAGAAAGCCATCACCCAGCTGAAGAACGGCAAGACTGCTGGACTTGATAACATCCCAGCAGAAGCCTTAAGACCAGACCTAGAGACTTCAGTGGGAATCCATGCTATACCCTTTCTTTGTGAAGATATGAGAGGAAGAGGAGATACCAACTGACTAGAAGGAGGGACACCTCATCAATATCCCAAAGAAAGGCGACCTCAGCAATGCTCCAACTATAGAGGAATCAAACTCTTGTCAGTACCAGGAAAAGTCTTCAGCCGGGTCCTCTTGGAGAGGATGAAGGAGGCCGTTGACGCCTTAGTTACGAGATGAGCAGGCGGGCAAAACAGATCGTGTACGGACCAACTAGCTACTCTTCGCATCATAGTTGAGCAAAATCATTGGAGTGGAATTATTCGCTCTACATCAACTTTGTCGATTATGAGAAGGCATTTGACAGCGTGGACCAAGATACACTCTGGAAACTTCTTCGCCACTATGGCATTCCAACCAAGCTGGTGAACCTGATTAAAAACACTTACAACGGAATGTCCTGCAGAGTCATTCATGCAGGACAGCACACAGACACCTTCCATGTGCGGACTGGCATCAGGGAAGGCTGCTTGCTGTCACCATTTCTCTTCCATCTCGTCATCGACTGGATTATGACGATGACCACCAATGGGCGGAGAAATGGGATCCAGTGAACATTGTGGAGTCAACTTGAGGACCTGTACTCTGCCGATGACCAAGTGCTCTTGTCCCACAGTCAGCAGCAAATGCAGGACAAGACCAACATACTGGCAGCCACGTCTCCACAGGTTGGCCTCAACATACACAAAGACAAGAGCAAGATCCTCAAGATCAATTATATCAGTTACAACCCTGTCACACTGCAGGGAAGTCCCATGGAAGAGGTAGAGTCCTGCACGTACCTAGGCACCATTATCAACCAGCAGGGTGGCACAGACGCATATGTCAAGGCAAGGATCTGAAAGGCGAGAGCAGCTTTCATACAGCTCAAGAAGCTGCAGAGGCTATGCTATACGGAAATTGTTATTTGCTTTACTGTGCAGTGTATAAGTATAATGTTTGTCAAACAATTCTTTCAAGTCAGAGAATCTTATTTTCTGTTTATTTTTTTAATATTTATTCCTGCAATTGACTGGCATTTTTGTAACTAATTTTGAGGATCATTGTCAGATGCACTAAATTATGTGTATTCTGTTATTTAGAATTAATGAAAAAGATCAATTGAATACTTCATTATTGACACATTGTTTTAGGAGTTCTAAGTGTCAAACAAAGACAAGAATACTTTCTTTCAGCAATCTGCAATCCATTAAACTTTTGAATGATCTCATAATTCTGGCTCAGTTATTTTGTCGAATCGTTGTAGTTTGACATGGACAAGTTTACGAGATCCGAAAGGTGTATCCCTAAAGTCTTGGAATATATCTTCAAGATATTTAAAAACATGAAATTAACGTACTCATTCTCTTGACTGTTTTTCTTCAAAGTTAACTAGTTTTTACCACATGTTTGTACTTGAAAACAACTAGTAATTATCCATGCTGAATTGCATGTTAATATTTATTTCACCGCCATTAAAAATGCTGAATTTATTAAGATGTAAATATATGCCCTTACTTATTAAGTGCACGAAAACGTCAATTTATTGTTAATATGTGGTATTTTTTCACTCTGTCAAAGTCTGACTGATCTAGCATATTTTTCATTGGTAAATTAAACCATCTAATCTGATTGAAATAGTACGTTTTTGAGAAGACTCGAAAAAAGAATAGAAGTCATTGACATTTTAATTTCTGCAATTTCTCTTTGAATCTTAATTCTCTTTTTCTATGTATGAACAATATTTTGCTTCTTACTTCCTTATTTACTTATTTATTTATTTTTGGGTTGCTCCGGTGTCCTAGTGGTTAGAGCGTCCGCCTTGGATAATAAAGATCGCGGGTTAGAAAGCCGGCCGGAGTCATTCCAAAGAGTTACAACAACAAAATTGGTACTAAGAGCTAGCTCACGTGGCGCTTAGCATTAAGAGGTTAGTGTTAGGACCGATCCTGGTTTCAGGATAATTTGGCCTGGTGGGACATGGTGCTACGTATCTGCGGCATGATGTCCCAGAGCTAGATATAACTTTAAATTGCCACACTGCATACAGGATAAGACTTAAAAACTGTTAAAGGTTACAATTTCCAGCACACACACACACGTACCACGAACCTCGGTTCTATTTCAGAAGGAGGTGAATTATGGCTTCTAACCTGCACCACATGCACACTCAACATCGCACACATCCCCACACCCATAGAAACACACCACACATATACATACATATACATACATACACATACACATACATACATACATACATACATACATACATACATACATACATACATACATACATACAATTGTGTGTGTGTGTGTGTGTGTGTGTGTGTGTGTGTGTGTTTTATCAAACATGCATTAAATGAGAAGAAAACGTCTATTTTTTATTTGATTCAACGTCAATGTGATTCATGTGTTCAAAGAGAAACTTTAGGTTGATTAGAGAGTAATGATTCATTCAAGACACGATGTCCACGTCAACCGTTCGGCAAATTTCCATTTCTTTCGTCAGTGATGCCATGTCATACATGACATTGAACCCTATCATCGGAAGGTATTCTAATTATAATATTGTTAGATAACCTACTACCACGCGAATCTCGGATGACCAGCAATGGGCTGCCTGCATGAATCTTGTGTACTTGACCTATTAATTCGCTAGTATTAAAGTATTAAATATGATTCTCTGGACCGAAATGATATTAAAACAAGTGTGTGTGTGTGTGTGTGTGTGTGTGTGTGTGTGTGTGTGAGAGAGAGAGAGAGAGAGAGAGAGAGAGAGAGAGAGAGAGAGAGAGAGAGAGAGAGAGAGAGAGAGAGAGATTTGGATTGTTAACTTAGCTATATATAAACGAATTCAGTCAAATCGCTACGATGTGTGGCTATTTATAGTGATGCCCAGCAATGAGGCATCATTTCGCATACACGTAGCATGATGTCCCACCCAGTCCCATTATACTGACAACAAGCCGACCAGTCCCAACACTACCCGCTTAATGTTGAGCGTCACGCAATTAGCTGGTAGTAGATAGTTAAGCATTGTTATCAGTCCTTAGTGTCCCTGACTCACCTAATTTTTAGTAGGTTAGCATTTCACGTGCTTAGGAAGATTTAACCTTAACATTAGTTTAGGGGGAAATCCTAACGACACAGATAAGTGACCTAAAGTTACTTGAGCGAGCATTAATATTTTTAGTTTAAATATGTATTAAAAAAATGTTGCAAACATAATTACAATCATCCTTCCATAATTTATTCATTCGTCTATTAATGGATTCACGGTAGATCCATCCATGAAACCATTCATCCATTCATGCATTTTTCTTCTTCTCATTTATCTGTGCGTGTATACATACATACATACATACATACATACATACATACATACATACATACATGAAATGATATCTCTCTCTAACCGTCATCACAGATAAATTGCCTATATTTATACTAAATTTAATTCGTCATCGTATGGCATGAAATAGGTCTAGTGCACGAGCGGGCGATTCGACCAAATCTGTGGCAGAGAACTCAACGTGGCACAAGGACATTGAATGATGGAAGACGAATGATTGACTGGACTTTGCTTTCAGAGACATTGTGGCAGGACTTTGCTTTCAAGACTGTTCGTGACACAATATTATTCATTATATAATCCTTTCCTGGGCTGCTTTGGCGGTCTTTTTACCCGTGTAGGCCAGTACATTCATACGGAAAGTGCCGAAAATGTCAGTTATTTCAGGTAAGTAAATAACACTGTTCCAAAAGTAACGAAACTAAATGTAATATTTAGTCACATTATTTCCTTCTAGCAATATGTTATTTAAAAAATCGTATCTACATATCAAAAATTGTTTTCTAACATTAACATTATATTGTTGATTTGTATTGAAGGGTTTGCTGTTTTACGCGTACTTGGCATTTGGGAATAAAAGTCTGTACAGCAATTACGTTGTACCTTGATATTACCTTTGGATCTATACGGCTGATACGATGGGCTCTCAGACCGAGATGAAAAACATTGACAAACTGTTATTTCAAGATAAATGCCACGATCTGTATTCCACCCAGGTCATTTTATTGTAACTGCATGTGAGGAATACAAAAAAGTACCTTTAAAAGACAGAAATGCGTGTAACAAAATAAATTAATTGTTTTAGTTACGTTACGTCTCTCTTTTGCACACTTGGGACAGTTAAGATAAGCAAGTACAATTCCTCGGTGTGCAAGGTGAATCAAAAGGAACTATAATACCACAAAGTAACACACACACACACACACACACACACAGAGGGCCGGACCTAAGTTTTTCGGGGGGGGGGGGGGGCAAACTTGTTATTGGGTTAAGCGAAGGCGCAAAGCGCCGAGCCTTCTAGGGGGGTCAGGGGGCATGCTCCCCCTCCCCAATTTTTTTTTCAAGGATGCAAAATGGTGCAATCTGGTGCTATCTGAACCTTGAAAAAGGGATCTAACAAAAGTGACTGAAAACTGCAATGTTTTAAAAACACTAAAAAAAAATATTTAAAAAAAAATAAATAAAAAAAATAAAAAAATTCGGAACCCCCTTTGCATCTTTTATCAAAAGCAGTGAATAGTTTTTTTTTTTTTGTTATTTTCTTTTAAAGGGGGGGGACGGGCACCCTGGACCCCTATAGCAGGTCCGGCCCTGATTTTATATATATATATATATATATATATATATATATATATATATATATATATATATATATATATATATATATATATATATATATATATATATATATATATATATATATATATATATATATATATATATATATATTACCGATAAGGGTAATTCGTGTTGTAAGAGATTTCGCCGTACTTTATTGATAAAACGTCAGACTCCTGTGATTAAACAACGATATTCTATAAGGTATAACGGTACCAATTGCGCATGTCCAGGTGGGCGGTGCTTAAGATGTAGGTCCATTGCAGGCAGTAATAAACAACAAGACAAGCTTTGATTGGTGGATTATGTAAGTTGTACTTTCTGTTAGGCTTAAAAAAAGTTTAGCCTCTTGGCAACATGTGAATTTATGCTAATTCCTAAATAGATCAAATTTTGTATTTTTTATGATTTTTTGAAAATGTAATACACAGGACTGAAAATAGGTATGTTGTGACTAGATAACTCATACCCCTGTCTAGTTCCAGCAGAGTTATCTCTCTTAAATGCAATGGAGTACCTGGTTTTGTCATCATCAAATTGACAATCTAACATTGTTCTCTATAACAGTGTGTGAGATGCATGCTAAATTAGGATAGAAAATATATTTATCTCTCCAAATATTAGCATTGAGGTCTATGGAAAAACAATTGGTACCGTGATACCATAAGACGGGTTGTTATTTAACAATATATGTACATAAGATAAACTAAAAACCGTAAATCGTTTCATCTTTTAGACTGTACAAAATGTTACCCTCCGAGACCGAATAGGAACTTCGCACCATGTTAATAATATAAATTCGTTATTATTGCGTAATCACTTTAGGTCAGCGAGGAGATCTCCAAATCGGTCGAAAGGACCTAATTCCGAGGTAGAGATTTTTGCTTGATTACAATTTATGTCTCCACATCAAGCTATTATATCTTCGATAAATGTGTGTGTGTGTGTGTGTGTGTGTGTGTGTGTGTGTGTGTGTGTGTGTGTGTGTGTGTGTAACATGCTTCTGCTACAAATGCGTATATATACAAGTCTGACATTAATTTAACATGTACAATTTTCTTTTGACACTTCATTAGCATCACTTGGGATAATGTTGAAATCCTACCTTCATTAAATATGCAAATATGCAAATGACTTTGTTGAAACGATGGTTTTCATTGGACATTGTGGTTTATAGAAAATAACATTGACGTTGAGAGTTGTGCTGCTGGAAATTTAGTATTATGTTATCAGACCGGTAGTGTATATACTTGAACCGTTACTAATAATGCATTGTACGTTTTATTTCAGCGCTGGTAATTACATTTTATTTTGTTTATAATTACAATTTTTTAAAGTTCTATTTGAAATTAGACCGGCATTGGTGGCGTTATCAATTTTCGTGGATTGGTTGAATTGCAAGGTATTTCGCTAGTAGTTTTATTATTATTATTATTATTATTATTATTATTATTATTATTATTATTATTATAACCGTATCTATAATACTGCTTAATAACATACAGTAGAAACTAATAAGTTTATTTCAATGTAGTTACGAAAATAACTTTTAAAAACTTAGAAATATAAACAAAAGTACTTTTTTGGAATCTTCGGATGCTTTTTCAACCTTCAACTTAATCTGACATCTTATCATGTGTAACAATAATATCAAATGTAATATTTTAATAGAAAAAAGTATCTTTACATTACTTTATGAAATTTGTCTCTGTTTATGATCATTTTATATATTGTAAATATTTCACATCTAAATTTTGGAGTAAAGATTTCTCCCTCAACTGCAATAATATACCCAGAAATTGTATCAAACAAAACAATGTAAAATGCAGCAAAGAAATTTAAGAATATGAAAGTGTTCCAATGATCTATAACATACATCTAAACTCCAGCTAAAGCAGCTGTCATTTGTTTTTTATACCTTTCACTTTTTCTTAAATTCCTTTCATGTATGAAACATTGTAAGTAGAAGCAAAAATGTTCTTGGGTCATTTGACGAGCTGATGATTTAATACACTGAATGAAACTGTTAAATTGTTCACATATTGAAGAATTTATCGAGTCAAATCCAATCAGTCCTGATGGTCGATATGCACAGGAACATTTGTGAGCAAACCCATGGAAAATGTTATGGAAGAATCTAACATCTCTAAAAAAAAAAGCCACTTTCTCGGTTTAAACAATACTCATGGAGATTACATGCAAAGTCATAAAATATATTCGTTGGTGAAGTTTCCAGGTGGGAATAAATTGATGCTGATGGGTCTTTACGTCCTTCGGCATTTGTCATAAGAAATCCATAACAATGTCCATGATTAGGACAGAACAAAAGGAACAAAGTGCAGAAATATGAGTTTTGGAGAAATATTTTTCACAGCGATCATGATCTAAAGGTGGATCACCATAAGCCAATATTGTTTTCCTTTTACAGTCAATAGAAAGTTTTCTGATTGAACGCAATTTCTTTCCCGACTCAGAAAAATAGTATGCTCTCCCGAACATTGGAGTATTATAAGTACCAAACTGTGGCAATGCAGGTTCAGCTGGAGTTACATTTATTTCACTAACTTGTGTTATTAAATAGCGAATGAATTCAACTACAACTTGGCGTATACAATCTTCACCATTCTCACTAATGTTGCCAAGCATTGATGTTGCAATCAAATCTCTTATTTCAGGTGAATATTCACGCATTTCCTGCATTTTTCTATTGAAGAAAAGAGCTCCACCATTATTAACCTTTTCTCCTGTCATATGATCCAAAAGTTCTACAATGCAATCAAAATACGCATGAGGGATCAGGCTAATGATAGGAGCTGTTGTAGACAACATTTTAACAACATTAGCAAATGCAATTTTTCATCTGGTAAAATATTTTCATCCTCTGACAACTGAAAGCAAGAAGTGCACAAAAAGAATTAACTAAAATGCAAACAAAACATGACTAATAAAACTGTGAAAATTTCAGAGATTCACCACCATAGTAACTGCTGCCATTTGGGAAATATAAAAAAAATGATACAAAATTTAAAAACATCTGCTACCAGGGTTATTTTGTTAAACTCTCAAGCTCTAAGCAAAAATAAATATCCCATTTTGACATCATATGGCAAGATTTCGGAACAATCCACACACTTCATTTTTGTTGTAGCAATGTACAAATTGTATTGTCATAAAGTGCAATATGTATCACCTAATTAATGTTACCCTCCTCCTGATGTTAACCCTTTGAACCCTAATCTCCCCCATATTTCGGCACAATAACCCGAGCCTCCCCGGCAATTTTTGACAATTTTATAAAAAGTAAAATTTTGCAAAATAAAAGTAATATTATGCCTTAGAATGATAATCCACTATGATATAACAGCAAATATCAAATTGTCTCTTTTTAAACATGCTTATAAAATGCTTTTTATTACTATGACTATGTAACAAACTGTCTCGAAATTTTGTTCATGTTGTACCATTTATGCAAGATCTATATTTCACTGACCATCCAGCGACTAACATAATACAGGCCGGGATACCGGCCTGTCGGGTTATGACGGTAGATAGCTAGGCCGGTATACCAGCCTTTCGGGTATATACACGGTTACAACCAGCCGGTAAACCGGCCTGTCGGGTTCAAAGGGTTAAGCCTGTTTATTTGTGGCATTTGGTGGATTATTAGTTAATAAATGTAGATTGCTGGAAGCTGAGAATACCAAAATCAGTTAAAATTGTGACAAGAATCTTGAATTAAATGAAGCTACTGAAACACTTTCTTCAATACTTTTATGTTTTTATTCATTTTGTTAATGAAACATACTTCAACTTAGTCTGATTATGGCATTCCCGGCATAAAACACATTTCAGGCAAATGAAATGTAGACCAACATAACTCGAAATCAGGTCCACATGATTGTGTGAGAATTTTAATTTATTAGAAAAAAGGCATCAGAGTAGGGGCCCCGAGTGGCCGAGTGGTCTAAAGCGCTGTCCGTTACGGACCACTGCCATCTCACCTCTGTCTGCGTGGGTTCGAGTCTAAGATTCGGCTAATGTAGTTAAGTGAGAAAGCTTGCCAGTAGCTTCTCGTGGGTCGGTGGTTCTTTCCGGGGTTTTTCCGGTTTCTTCCTCCACCACTAATACTGGCCGCCATGTATAGCCTATATATTGTGCTGAAAAATGGCGTTAAACCATAAAAAAACAAAAAAAAAAAAATAAAAAAAACAAAAAAAGCATCAGAGTAAGAATAATCTCGCTAAATAATTGTGACTTTAATTGGTAGAAAATCATCAATACGGGCTGCATAAAGTTTGAGATATTTCTGAAATCTGACTTCTCAATATGATGCTAGGTGACATCAAAACATGCTACACAAGCACAATTAATTAGGCAATAAAACCTCGACCCGAAAACATAAATATCAGGGTCAATGTCTTAGACTGTATGACGAGTAGTCAATATGGATGCTAATCATGTAAATCTGTTATTTAAAATTATGCTGGTCATATTATAATTAGAGAGAATATTTGGAATTCATCACAGCCAGTTGTAATCTGTAAGATCAATATAATAAATTAAATATACAATAGAAATTTATACTAGTTATGCTGCAAATATTGGGCACAACTAATAAATGTTTTCAAAGTCAAATTTACAAGCAAAAATACCTTGTAAATATGCTAACATCTTTTCCAACATCATTCGAACCTATGTGAAGAATCAGCAGGTCAGGTTTTTGGGCTCTGACAACATCTAACACTTTGGATTTAAAATTGGTGACATCTCCAACCAATTTCGCACCAGGAATAGTCAACAGGAATAAGTTTGGAAGATTCAGAAGACAACTGAGTTGCTTCAAATTGGAATCACCTGCAATGAAAATGCTCCTCGACATTCTGACAAGTATGCGGCAGCTATGCAAAATATACAATGAATATGAAATAAATATCCACTATTTAAAAGAATTAACTGTCTTTCTGAAAAGAAAATATAAATTACATAAACACTAAATTATACTTTTCACACCAGATCAAGTGTAATAAATTGGAAGTTAATCATAAACACTTCAGAAAAGAAAGTACTATCTTGGGGTAAAAACGTATCAAATGAATATAACTAATAAAATACTTTCTAGTATATTCTTCACGCTATCAGTTCCAATACCTTAAGTTTAACTAGTATGTGAATATGAAAACTAAACTTCTTATTTAAGTAGTAATCAAATTTAAACACTAATACATTTAAATGAACAAAAAAAAACTTAGTAATACATGTGCAATATCAAATAAATTCAGGCAATATTCACAAAAAATAGAAAATAAAGTCAAATTGATAAAACTTAAAAGGACAAACGAAAATTTAAATTGGTCTGACAGTTGGTAATGTGATTTGTTAATTTGCGCACTATGATAAACTGTAAAATTAATCAAAGCGTGATTAATTATAATTACATATATGTGTACAACTTTTAAATATGTATGAATCGAGCATATGGTAACTTAGATGCAGCAATTATTAATAGTTATGCTCAAATTTGAAAAGCGTTCGCACGAATTTTAGTTCAAACGGAAGCAGGAAGTAGAATTGGTGGTTTATGGGATTGTTTCTGAGGAATGTATTGTACAACCAATCAAAACCATAGTCTTTAGAGGATACGTTTGCATATCTGAATGTACGAATATTTAACGAAGGCAGGATTTCTCCATTATCTCTCCTCTTCGTCAGGAAATCACGAACCATACCCTACTTGAACATTAGGATCGTATTAGTTTGTTATGTTTTATATTATTCTGGATCCAGATTTCATAACCGATTAAAATAATAGTTTTATTTCCCTTCTTCGGACAAACTACAGGAGTCTGACGTTTTATCAATAAAGTACGGCGAAATGTCTGACAAAATGAAATACCCTTAACAATAATATTCTTGCGATTCTGAAGCGATAAAAGACTCGTGAGATAATGTCGAATCGAGCGAAGGCTTGTGTTCACGCTTGCATTCCTTGTGTTTATATATATATATATATATATATATATATATATATATATATATATATATATATATATATATATATATATTATTGTTAAGGTTATTTCATTTTGTCAGACATTTCGCCGTACTTTATTGATAAAACGTCAGACTCCTGTGGACAAACGCAGCACTTTTCCGATATCTGAACCTCGCAGTTGCAACAAACGCGATGAAAAATTAGAGAATAATATCAAAGAAATTCTAGTTGCCTAACAATCCGTAAAAATAGTTAAATATTCTTGGCACAAAATTGGAAGGATAATATATATGTATATTTTGACGTGAAACTGGTGTGAGGTAAGGTAAGCATGCTTCCGATTTGGTCTCGCAGGGCAGTTTTTTTTATGCCAATTTTTATTGGACGATGACCGTTTCAGAAAAATGATAAAAATATTACAGTAAAGCTACAAATAAAAACTAACTAATGATTTTTGTTGAAAGAATGCTTGTAAGATTCTGAATGCGGTATTAAAGTTAATTTATTATGCATCTAAATTCTAATGGCTTTTATACTGAACCAACACTGCCACCAACCTCTTTTTTTTTTTTGCATTCATTTTTGACAGGAAAGAGCTATTTTGAATATTTTCTTGTGACAAGACAGCTAAAAGAATCACTTTGTGCCTTATGCATGAATAAAGTTCACTAGTACTGTAACAAATTGGCATACTTTTCATCACCCCTCAACCATTTAGATTTTTAGATATTTACCTCTGTAGCAGACACATGGACATGATACTTCACAATTAATTTTATTATATGTTCACTACATATATTTCTCAGTACTGACCTTTCCACTGTGTGACAATCAATTCAAATCATATGTTAATCTAAAATACCTCCAAAGATGACTTTGCTGTGAAGTTCTTATCAATGGTTGACATAATTTTTTTGAGAGGCTGCACAGTAAACAGAGCAGCATGTAAACATAACAGATTTCACTTCTGGATCATCACCAAGGCTTTATTACTGCTACAGAATGCCAGCTGAATCAGTCAAGAGCAACAGAATACACATACCTGATATATTTGACTAGTTATTATTGTACTTGTATGAGGAGTCTGACATTTTATCAGTAAAGTAATATGATACATTGCCATCACTTGCTTTTGAAACTTGGAGTTTTCAGTCTTGTAATTTTCAAGCCGTGAAAGAAACGTTAGAAAAGTCGAAGCGAGTGGAGGGTTGTGGTCACGTTTGCACTCCTTGTAATTTATATTAGCAATAAGGTGATTTCATGTCAGATTTTGCCATACTTTATTGAAAAAATGTCAGTCCTGTGGTTCTTGCTGACATATAAAATGAGAATGTAAAAGCTGAATTTTTAGCTCTTAAATTTATATTAGAAGGCTTTTCCTAAATTTCTTGTAAAGTTCAGAACAAAATAGACGTGGGTCATTTGCATTTTTAATAATAATAATAATAATAACTTTTCTGGGGAGAAAATAATTTGCGAAACATTTTGAAACCTTTTGTAAATCAGGCGAGTATCACCAATATTCAGCATTATCAAACAGTATTGTATATATTGACCCATGGCTACTAATGATTAATTAATTTTAAAAAAATAATTTTTTTCTTTATATTTACAAATAAAATATTGTGTAAAGAGTTACTTGTGAGCAAAAAAAATATAAAACCAAACTTTAGCATTGAATATTTATCTTGCAAGTAAAATATTAAACCAATAAACTTATTTTTATTCTAACTGCTGATAATTATGCGGATATTAATGACACAAATTAAAGTGCATAATAAATTAATTAAATCAGGACTTTCGATATATTATATTGTCATGTCATGTCACGTAAGATCACATTATATTATATTATATTATATTATATTATATTATATTATATTATATTACATTACATTACATTACATTACATTACATTATATTATATTATATTATATTATTAACACAAATATAATATAATAACACTTCCATGTAACCAAAGATCACAAAGCTATTTAAAATCAGCATTGTATCTTGTGCTCTAGAATAGTATTAAAATCAGTAAATTGGAAAATGACAAAAAGTACTTATTTTGTTAAACAGTTTTTACAGCAGCATTGCAAACTATTTGTCAAATGATCTCAATATTACTGTTTGGCATTGAAATAATTAAGGAAATTTATCAAGCAAAGTAATTACATATGTTTAATTATTGTTGTTATTATTCTTGGTTTATTGGATCTGCTGCTGTTGCATTATGTGTCTGCAGATCTGGGTATATACAGTTTGTAATCAGTAGAACAAAGAACATGGACCCTTATTTGCTGGTTCATCATGCTTAGGCAGTTTGGGGACTAATATATATATATATGTGCTTATTTTTACTTTTAGCAAGACTTGAGATGATAGAATACTGGGTAGAACATTCCCAGGATGCCTCTCTGGAGGAAATGATGCTGGACACTCAGGCAGAAGAGGTAAATAGGTTGGAATTGCCAGAAATCCTCTCATACCTCCCACCCTACGAAGGATTCAGAATTTTAGAGTTGGGATCAGGGATAGGGTGAGTTGCTATGAAATGTGGAGAAACCTTTCCTTTTTTATTCTTATATATTTAATATTTACATATTTAGTCCACCCAATCAAAGGTTGTGCTAGCTCGTATTCTATCATCTGTATGTCTGTGGACATAGGTCTGAAGTGAATCACAACTATATTTTTGCATCAGTAATTTTGCAATTTCAAAACATGACGATACTGAAGAGGAAGATCAAATTAAAATAATACATTTCTTATAAAAGTTACTTTTAATGTTATATGCCATGAATAATTATCAGTTGTTTGCCTCTATTATTTATGTATTAGTATGAGTTGAAGCATAGATTGTATATATCAATATGTATTAGTATGAGTTGAAGCATAGATTGTATATATCAATATGTATTGATATGTAGCATAAGTGTATTGTGTCAACATTTGTTGTTTTCAACTTCTTTTCTTATGCATATTCAGTTAGACTTAGTTAAAATGTCTTTTAATAAAATTTGTGTTTGGGAAGGATTCCGTGATAATTTTGTAATTTCCACAACAACTACATGGAAAACCTATTGTTACCATCTCCAAATGTCTGACAGGCATCTTTTTTAGAACATGTTCTACCATAATTGTGTTGAGGTAGCTTCTCTTGCAGCCATGTAGAAAACCTGTTTTTGACTTCTGCTGCAAAATGATCAAAGTTTGATCAGACTTCATGCCATTATTCCTTTAGACAGGCTGTACAGTGGGACCCCGCTATAACACTGTAGTTGGGAGCCATAGAATCCGACCGGGCTATGAACCGAACCGTGTTATAAGCAACCATGTACAATACCAACACATTTTTGGATTTATTTACGGGGGGGGGGGGGGGGTTTACATAAAGACGGGTGCGAAAATGCATGGCACAATTACCATTTTTGATCAATATATATTAAATGAGAAAAAAACATTTGCTGTGGTAACAGAAATTGCAGATATAATATATTACTCTATTCAGAGAACCATGCATTGGTACATACACGTGTCTAATTTATGTATACATGTATAATCTATTGCATGAAAAGAGTATCAACACCGTGTACTCACCAGCGAATCTTGTAACATACATTGAATCCATAATACAAATATTTCCATAGAAAATATCCACACACGGATGTAAAATATTCAATAATTTTGTCATAGATCATTATGTGGCTGAATTCAATGAAAAGAAAAAAACAAAAATTACATAACGGGTGTACATAATGAATGATGAAATAGTACATGTCCATAGATTAAATAATGGAAGCTAAAGTGTATTCTTATAATAACTACATGTACATCTCAGGATCTTTCTGTCTCTGAATTCACTCATTGTAAATTTCAGCACATTTTCCCACCCAAGCTGCTAGTCAAAGTCCTTTGAACTTACCGCCCAGTTATTGTGTCATGTTCTTTTGATGTACTCTAATAAATACAGCAGACAGAACTGGCTGTATGTATTTTAGCCACTGAATTATGTCACTGTTTAGCTCGGCAGTTCACTTTGATGATAAACAATGTACTTAAATTAATTGATTTATACATTCTGGTGAGAATCTTTTATCAACCGCCGCATTGGCTGTTGCTTAGTTGTGTATGAAATAAAGAGAACATATATCGGAGATTATTTGAGCAACGATTGTATTCGGAATGCATTTAAGACAAACACAAAGTAGACACGATGGCTTCATTGCTCAGGGATTAGTAATAATAATATTGATACTTATGAGCTGTAATTTTTCAACAATAAACAAAGATCAAAGTTCTCAGTAGGCCCAGCAATTGGTTCGTATTTCCGACGTTTATTTTGGCACAAAAATAGAAGAAATTTGATAATACATTTTCTACACGTTCTTTTTCGCACTGTTTAGACGAATATGAGAATGATAATTAAACTCTTAATTTTTAATTTTTCATACTTAAATTTTTTTATTTTTTTGGGTCTTTGAGAAAAATACCTGTAGTAAATTACCCGAAATTTCGGGAGCCATGCCACGACAGGGTTATATCCGAATTCGGGTTATAGCGTGGCGGGTTATAGCGGGGTCCCACTGTATATTAAAAAAATCCATTTTTGTGTGATTGGCATTAGTTTGATTTTTGCAGCAATCATGTGTAAACCTTTTGTTGACTTTTCTTCAAAACAACCAAATCACTTCTTATGAGACAAAGTAGGAATGTTTCTTAGTTAGCAGCTAGAGGACATCTTTGCATAAAGACCAGATGAATTAATATGTTGGTTTAAGTATTGTTATTCCAATAAAGAGCAGAGTAAAATTTTACTATAATTGGTATTGTATCATCCATATGGTAACTGAAGCCAAGGTCACATTGCTTACCATACCAGACTCTTGACAGAAAGGGTATCTGTATAAGTATGCTATTTCCTATGAAGAGCAGAGTACAATTTTGCTTTAATTGGTATTTTACATTGATCAATATGGTAAGTGGAACCAAATGACAGTGTTTAGCATACCGGATTCATGACAGAAAGGATGTGGATTTGAATCCTGCATTCTGGCAAGCCTGGGTAAGCTACCGTGGTGTATCATTGGGCAAAGCTCGACAATATAATTGCCTTGCCTCTAAATAACCTAGTTTGCCTTTGCTGTGTCATAATGTACAAATCCAAGCCAAACCACATTGAAAGCATGTGCGAGTCTAGTTTTCAACTCATTATATCATGGAGGGGAAATTGGAGCAAAATACCTTTCTCAAAGTATCGCTAAGGCTGCTGACCTAGAAATACATGTGCAGGTTGCAATCAAATCTGAGACTCATGGATTCGGAGTCCAGTACTCAACCAACTAAGCTACAATGGCTATCACATATTCAACAAGGGAATTAGTTTGTATTTCTCACCAGGGGCGTTTAAGATTTGAGATTAAAGAACCAAAAAGTCATAGCTTAAGATACAGCAGTCTGTTAGAGAGCTGTTTAATAAGTTTCTCTAGATGTTTACACCGTTTCAACATGATTGATTTAATGTACTCAGGGATGGAAAGTTTTAGGTTATATAATAAAACAGTTTTAATGGTAAATTGTTACAATATCTGTAAGTAGCTTGTACATTTTTTGCTTTCATGGCTGAATTGTCATGTTATTGATATTGTATATTAGGGCATAACTGACTTTTGATCCGAAAATCGGATATCACCGGATAGTGTGAACTTCTGAAATCTGAGTCGGACAAGGCAGGAACGACCGATTCGGATAATAAAAATAATAAAGTTGAATTTCTATAGCACCATGTCTAACACTGTGTGTCATTCGATAGTGCGTTATTAAAGTTAAATAAGAAGTCAGAAAAGTCCCATATGGTCAACACAACCATGCTGTGAGACAATATATTTGAAATGTCGGGTGAAAACCGGAAATGAAGCCGGATATGGTAAAGTACTAAGTAACATGCTAGACACTGCAAAACCAGATACCAGAAACCCAGTAATGGAAGATGAAATTTCTTAGAAAAAAAAATACGGATTTAGCATTTCCGATTAATTGAATTGTATCCGGAATCGGAAAAATTTCATGCCCAAAATCTGGAATCGGGAATCAGTAGAAAAATGCTAATCGGTTATGCCCTATTGTATATTAAAGTTTAAATCTGGGACTGAAACATCCTTTGGTATTATGAGGTTAAGAGGTGAAAGATCAGGGTCAGATGTGTCAGTAATTTCAGATGGAATCGAGTACTTGCCAATCTGTTCAAATCCATGCCCTTTCTGTCATAAAATCTCTGATTTTCACTTCTCCATGAAGTGTAGCTATTACACATGCAATCTTCATAATTTGTACAAACACTAAAATTGCACTTTAATTTTTGGGGTACCTTTATCAAGCTCATGTTCATGGATAAGAGATATTTTGATGGGATAAAAGTTTGCAAAATGTTCTGAGCTCTGATGAGGTTTTGTATTTTGTAACCAGTCTAGTTAAATTCATCAGTTTTTTGTCAGTCAGTTAATTATCTAGGAATGCATAACATTGGTAAGGGTGGCAGGGTCCAGTTTCGTAAATTGGCCCCTGGCAAATTTCTTAACTTAAGGGTATGGTGTGAGTTTTTGAGCTACTATTGTGTAATAAGTAAAGATATGGATAAATTTGTGAGCTAGGTGTTTCAGGCTTGTGTTGTTCTTGAAATTGATGTCAGACATGTACACTTTCCATAGTTACTCTGCAGTATGTTGATTGTGAAATACCAATAGTCGGCTAGGAAGAAGAGCTAGCCTCCCATAGCAGAAGACATGTGGGTTCAAGGCAAGTAGAATATCTCAAAAATGGCTTGGATGACAACTATTATGAATTGCATCAAGCTATTTAGTAGACAATGTTTTTCAAAATTTTCATCCAGGGAAAGGCCTTGCGTTTGCACTGTGAGCACCACATGCTGTCAAAAATGGCCTTCGGATGTGAAAAATGCATGTATAAAATAGGGGTTGGGGTACATAAACATTTTATTCTAAGAACTTCAGTAGACTTGTCAGGTCAAGTGTGTGATATGATTATGTTGCGCTACATAATACCTATCCAGAAATATGTACCTTTTTGACCTCACTCACATATTATATTTTTAATGAATTTTTATATTAGGCAGGTGCATGCAACATTAAATTTGTACATAAAAACTGGACCCTGCCCCCTTAAGGGAAAAATGCTATAAAAAAATTGAGCAATGAACCACATTTTGTCTTATTTTCTTGTTCTTTATTCATATGCAATTAATTCTTATACATTAGCCTTATCATAGTACCTCAATTTGTCTCCAACCGCTCCGGTGGCCTAGTGGTTAGAGCGTCCGCCCCGGAAGCGGGAGGTCGTCGGTTCGATCCCCGGCTGAGTCATACCAAAGACTTACAAAAATGGTACTAACAGCTGCCTCGCTTGACGCTCAGCATTAAGAGGTTAGTGTTAGGACTGTTCGGCCTGGTGTCAGGATAATGTGACTGGGTGAGACATCATGCTACATGTCTGCGGCATGATGTCTCAGTGCTAGACATCACTATAAACTGCCTCAATGCAGACATCGTAGCGATATGACTGAAAAATTGTTAAAGCTACGTTAAAAATCCTAATCAAACAAACAAACAATTTGTCTCCTTATTTTGAATCTCTCAGCTCTATAGGAGATTCAAGGGAGGTAATTTCTTTTTGCACCTATAAATTATACCTATTGGTATCAGGACAAGTTAGCATATTTTGAGCTTAACTAAGTTGCTTTGAGAGAAAATGGGGGTTTAAAATGTGTTTACTTGATTTTCATGTAGGTAGCAAGCTCTGTACTCCTATTTTAATGAAAGTTATTCATATTTCATTGCAGACACACAAAAACATTACATGACATGACATCACACATTCTTCTAAGTCATTTCACTCCACAGGAGCAAATGCACTTTCAAGAAATCATAAGTAGACATACTGTTATAAATGGTGAATGTCATCAATGGAATGGTGTTGCAAATAGTGATGGATATGGCATATTGTGGACAATGTTTCGAGGAAAAAGAATTAAAGTTTTAGTACTTTTGTGAACAGTTCCACAATATTGGATTTAAACTTAGTTATTGCATTGCACGCAAACAGTAATGCACAAACCCTGTTTTTTGTGTACCGTAACAACTGGAAAAGCATTCTTACATTGATGTGGCAGAAATACCCTGATTAGTTCTGAAAGTTTATTGATGTTGACAACACAGTTTTCTTCTGGCATACTGGTAGCCACTTTTTTACTGAGTGCAAAATGAGTAATAATGTCAGTAGTTTTCCTTTTTCCAGGTCTCAATTTGCATGGAATGATGTTAGGATCTGTTGTCAAAGTCATATTGGTAGAAGCATTAGTTTGAAGTATGTATTCATTATGATCCAAATGCACTAAAGATTGATTATGAAAGACCGACTTGGCTTCATCATAACTTGTATTTTCTGGTAGGTCCTTTTTTAAAGTAATAGAAGTTACAACATGTCCCTTTTTGTACTGAGTTTTCTTCTTGTTAATATTTTTCTTGTAGCTTTTCTTTCTATTTCCTCTCATTCTCTATATCCTTGCAATTGCTAAAGTCAGCTGTGAGTGGATAGGATTCTGAGAATATTTGGGTTAACTGTATGGACTGTGTATTTATTTTGTATTTTGGGCTTGAGAATGGTTCATTTCAAAGGCCTGTTGTCAGACCTGCCTACCCTTACACTTTCGCGTAATTTTCTACGCTTTTTGACCCTTCATTACGCTATTCCGGCTTATGCGTCAAAATTACGCTTGTTGCGAGTTTTTTTTTTTTTCCTCCGACAATAATGCAATGGTCTAAATATAGACCAGTATTTCGTATCCGGTTTCCGGTCTCACTCTCAATGAATGTCAAACATGGCGTCAGCATCCAATCGTGCACGTGTGACTGTCACTGCTCGCGATCATGAGACTGATGAAGAGAGTGAAGTTTGTGTAACAGCTGGTGTTGAAAAAAGAGGCAAGGCTCTCAAGAAAACAGCCTTTCAAAAGTGCCGAGATGAGTATTTTTAAAATTGGCCTTTTTTGAAACCTTCTACGAAAGGAAAAGGCATGATTTACTGCAAGATATGCGACCGCCATTTTTCAATAAGACACGGCGGTGCCTATGAATGCGAGCGGCATATTGCAACGGCAGTGCATAAAGGAAATGCAAAAAACGTGATGCCATGCAAGACGATTGCAGCACATTTTGCTCAGACACAGCAGAGTGATGCTGTCAAGCAAGCAGACAGCATTATGAACGCAGAAATTGGGATGGCAGAAATGATAGCAGAATTAAATCTGCCACTGTCCACTGCTGATGCAATGGTACAGTTTTTTAAGAATTCATTTCCCGATTCAAAAATCGCACAAGGTAATGTTATTTTTTATATATTTTATTTTCCACTATATTATTATTATTATAGCAAATAATGCAACAGTTCAATGAATACCAGTGCTGTGACTTGTCATCCTGCAAAAAATCAGAGTTGATGAGACCTGGACAGCAATTGGACAGCAGCGGAATGAAACTGGAGAACTTGCCTTTAAGGAACTTAGCCAAGTGATGCTGGGGATCTTAGTTGTGCCACACTCCAGTGCTCACTGTGAGCGGGTTTTCTCCTGCGTTCGCAAAAATAAGAGAGACCAGAGGTCTTCTCTGTCGAATGATATTCTGGAAAGTCTTCTAGTACTGAAATCCAGGACAGGCATCTTTGGGCAACGAGACTACTCTCAAGAGCAGCTGAAAGCAGTTAAATCTGCATATAAAAGTAGTTTGACATCATAGAGCAAGATACTTTGTGCTAATTTTTTTTTTTTAAATGTATACAATATATAACCATAAAGCAAGTTCCTCTATGCTAATATTTTTTTTTTCATGTATACAATATGGTTAATTTTGGCATTATAATAAAGATATTACAACTTTTTTCTTTGTAACTTTGGTCGTTTTGAGTTGTCGTATGTCGTGCATATTATTACACTTTCAAGTTACAAATTCCTCTTTTTAGGCTCTCGGATCATGCTTTTCCCTTATGGTCAGGTAGGCAGGTCTGTGTCACTGAATTTATCTGATATGTTGATGTAAGTTCAGCAAGGTTCCTCACATCAATGTCCCAACATAGAATAATATTTGTTTCTTTTATATCTGTCCCAATTAGCTAGACATTGGTGTATTCCCCCCCCCCCCAATGCTGTTTATGTTAGCATCACTAAAACAATACCAGGTCAGGAATGTTGATGTGTGTGTCTCAAGCTATAATTATTATTAAAGTACATTATAAATGTAAATGTCTGGTAACATTTTTCTTAAGTGGCACTTTTTAAAAGAAAAATTTCAACAAATAATTGCTTGAACAATAGAGAAGTTCTATTGCTAATAACAAAGAGTATATCTCATATTCAGTCACTATTTGCAACTTTAAAATCCATTCTTAGCATTCAGTCAACATCATCATGTAATTCTGGTATCTTCCTGACTATACGATGGCAAAAAGGACAGAAAACATATTCCATTGCACACAAGTTTAATTCTTTTCAAGACAGCAACCCTAGCACAAAGTATATACTATGCAATGCATTTTGCCGCAATGTAGTCACTTTTCTAAAAGAGTAATAACATTTTTACTTCAGCGTGCAAAATAATTTCCTTGATACCATTTTGCTAGATAATGTCTGCGTAAGTGATATGTACACAATTTTTGATAGAAATTATTTTTTGCAAAATGCTTACGGTGGCAGGGTTCAGTTTCATAAATTGGCCCCTGGCAAATTTCTTAACTTAAGGGTATGGAGTTTTTGAGCTACTATTGTGTAATAAGTAAAGATATGGATAAATTTGTGAACTAGGTGTTTCAGGCTTGTGTTGTTCTTGAAATTGATGTCAGACATGTACACTTTCCATAGTTACTCTGCAGTATGTTGATAGTGAAATACCAATAGTTGGCTAGGAAGAAGAGCTAGCCTCCCATAGCAGAAGACACGTGGGTTCAAGGCAAGTAGAATATCTCAAAAATGGCTTGGATGACAACTATTATGAATTGCATCAAGCTATTTAGTAGACAATGTTTTTCAAAATTTTCATCCAGGGAAAGGCCTTGCGTTTGCACTGTGAGCACCACATGCTGTCAAAAATGGCCTTCGGATGTGAAAAATGCATGTATAAAATAGGGGTTGGGGTACATAAACATTTTATTCTAAGAACTTCAGTAGACTTGTCAGGTCAAGTGTGTGATATGATTATGTTGCGCTACATAATACCTATCCAGAAATATGTACCTTTTTGACCTCACTCACATATTATATTTTTAATGAATTTTTATATTAGGCAGGTGCATGCAACATTAAATTTGTACATAAAAACTGGACCCTGCCCCCTTAAGGGAAAAATGCTATAAAAAAATTGAGCAATGAACCACATTTTGTCTTATTTTCTTGTTCTTTATTCATATGCAATTAATTCTTATACATTAGCCTTATCATAGTACCTCAATTTGTCTCCAACCGCTCCGGTGGCCTAGTGGTTAGAGCGTCCGCCCCGGAAGCGGGAGGTCGTCGGTTCGATCCCCGGCTGAGTCATACCAAAGACTTACAAAAATGGTACTAACAGCTGCCTCGCTTGACGCTCAGCATTAAGAGGTTAGTGTTAGGACTGTTCGGCCTGGTGTCAGGATAATGTGACTGGGTGAGACATCATGCTACATGTCTGCGGCATGATGTCTCAGTGCTAGACATCACTATAAACTGCCTCAATGCAGACATCGTAGCGATATGACTGAAAAATTGTTAAAGCTACGTTAAAAATCCTAATCAAACAAACAAACAATTTGTCTCCTTATTTTGAATCTCTCAGCTCTATAGGAGATTCAAGGGAGGTAATTTCTTTTTGCACCTATAAATTATACCTATTGGTATCAGGACAAGTTAGCATATTTTGAGCTTAACTAAGTTGCTTTGAGAGAAAATGGGGGTTTAAAATGTGTTTACTTGATTTTCATGTAGGTAGCAAGCTCTGTACTCCTATTTTAATGAAAGTTATTCATATTTCATTGCAGACACACAAAAACATTACATGACATGACATCACACATTCTTCTAAGTCATTTCACTCCACAGGAGCAAATGCACTTTCAAGAAATCATAAGTAGACATACTGTTATAAATGGTGAATGTCATCAATGGAATGGTGTTGCAAATAGTGATGGATATGGCATATTGTGGACAATGTTTCGAGGAAAAAGAATTAAAGTTTTAGTACTTTTGTGAACAGTTCCACAATATTGGATTTAAACTTAGTTATTGCATTGCACGCAAACAGTAATGCACAAACCCTGTTTTTTGTGTACCGTAACAACTGGAAAAGCATTCTTACATTGATGTGGCAGAAATACCCTGATTAGTTCTGAAAGTTTATTGATGTTGACAACACAGTTTTCTTCTGGCATACTGGTAGCCACTTTTTTACTGAGTGCAAAATGAGTAATAATGTCAGTAGTTTTCCTTTTTCCAGGTCTCAATTTGCATGGAATGATGTTAGGATCTGTTGTCAAAGTCATATTGGTAGAAGCATTAGTTTGAAGTATGTATTCATTATGATCCAAATGCACTAAAGATTGATTATGAAAGACCGACTTGGCTTCATCATAACTTGTATTTTCTGGTAGGTCCTTTTTTAAAGTAATAGAAGTTACAACATGTCCCTTTTTGTACTGAGTTTTCTTCTTGTTAATATTTTTCTTGTAGCTTTTCTTTCTATTTCCTCTCATTCTCTATATCCTTGCAATTGCTAAAGTCAGCTGTGAGTGGATAGGATTCTGAGAATATTTGGGTTAACTGTATGGACTGTGTATTTATTTTGTATTTTGGGCTTGAGAATGGTTCATTTCAAAGGCCTGTTGTCAGACCTGCCTACCCTTACACTTTCGCGTAATTTTCTACGCTTTTTGACCCTTCATTACGCTATTCCGGCTTATGCGTCAAAATTACGCTTGTTGCGAGTTTTTTTTTTTTTTCCTCCGACAATAATGCAATGGTCTAAATATAGACCAGTATTTCGTATCCGGTTTCCGGTCTCACTCTCAATGAATGTCAAACATGGCGTCAGCATCCAATCGTGCACGTGTGACTGTCACTGCTCGCGATCATGAGACTGATGAAGAGAGTGAAGTTTGTGTAACAGCTGGTGTTGAAAAAAGAGGCAAGGCTCTCAAGAAAACAGCCTTTCAAAAGTGCCGAGATGAGTATTTTTAAAATTGGCCTTTTTTGAAACCTTCTACGAAAGGAAAAGGCATGATTTACTGCAAGATATGCGACCGCCATTTTTCAATAAGACACGGCGGTGCCTATGTATGCGAGCGGCATATTGCAACGGCAGTGCATAAAGGAAATGCAAAAAACGTGATGCCATGCAAGACGATTGCAGCACATTTTGCTCAGACACAGCAGAGTGATGCTGTCAAGCAAGCAGACAGCATTATGAACGCAGAAATTGGGATGGCAGAAATGATAGCAGAATTAAATCTGCCACTGTCCACTGCTGATGCAATGGTACAGTTTTTTAAGAATTCATTTCCCGATTCAAAAATCGCACAAGGTAATGTTATTTTTTATATATTTTATTTTCCACTATATTATTATTATTATAGCAAATAATGCAACAGTTCAATGAATACCAGTGCTGTGACTTGTCATCCTGCAAAAAATCAGAGTTGATGAGACCTGGACAGCAATTGGACAGCAGCGGGATGAAACTGGAGAACTTGTCTTTAAGGAACTTAGCCAAGTGATGCTGGGGATCTTAGTTGTGCCACACTCCAGTGCTCACTGTGAGCGGGTTTTCTCCTGCGTTCGCAAAAATAAGAGAGACCAGAGGTCTTCTCTGTCGAATGATATTCTGGAAAGTCTTCTAGTACTGAAATCCAGGACAGGCATCTTTGGGCAACGAGACTACTCTCAAGAGCAGCTGAAAGCAGTTAAATCTGCATATAAAAGTAGTTTGACATCATAGAGCAAGATACTTTGTGCTAATTTTTTTTTTTTAAATGTATACAATATATAACCATCAAGCAAGTTCCTCTATGCTAATATTTTTTTTTTCATGTATACAATATGGTTAATTTTGGCATTATAATAAAGATATTACAACTTTTTTCTTTGTAACTTTGGTCGTTTTGAGTAGTATGTCGTGCGTATTATTACACTTTCAAGTTACAAATTTCTCTTTTTAGGCTCTTGGATCATGCTTTTCCCTTATGGTCAGGTAGGCAGGCCTGTGTCACTGAATTTATCTGATATGTTGATGTAAGTTCAGCAAGGTTCCTCACATCAATGTCCCAACATAGAATAATATTTGTTTCTTTTATATTTGTCCCAATTAGCTAGACATTGGTGTATTCCCCCCCCCCCCAATGCTGTTTATGTTAGCATCACTAAAACAATACCAGGTCAGGAATGTTGATGTGTGTGTCTCAAGCTATAATTATTATTAAAGTACATTATAAATGTAAATGTCTGGTAACATTTTTCTTAAGTGGCACTTTTTAAAAGAAAAATTTCAGCAAATAATTGCTTGAACAATAGAGAAGTTCTATTGCTAATAACAAAGAGTATATCTCATATTCAGTCACTATTTGCAACTTTAAAATCCATTCTTAGCATTCAGTCAACATCATCATGTAATTCTGGTATCTTCCTGACTATACGATGGCAAAAAGGACAGAAAACATATTCCATTGCACACAAGTTTAATTCTTTTCAAGACAGCAACCCTAGCACAAAGTATATACTATGCAATGCATTTTGCCGCAATGTAGTCACTTTTCTAAAAGAGTAATAACATTTTTACTTCAGCGTGCAAAATAATTTCCTTGATACCATTTTGCTAGATAATGTCTGCGTAAGTGATATGTACACAATTTTTGATAGAAATTATTTTTTGCAAAATGCTTACGGTGGCAGGGTTCAGTTTCATAAATTGGCCCCTGGCAAATTTCTTAACTTAAGGGTATGGAGTTTTTGAGCTACTATTGTGTAATAAGTAAAGATATGGATAAATTTGTGAACTAGGTGTTTCAGGCTTGTGTTGTTCTTGAAATTGATGTCAGACATGTACACTTTCCATAGTTACTCTGCAGTATGTTGATAGTGAAATACCAATAGTTGGCTAGGAAGAAGAGCTAGCCTCCCATAGCAGAAGACACGTGGGTTCAAGGCAAGTAGAATATCTCAAAAATGGCTTGGATGACAACTATTATGAATTGCAACAAGCTATTTAGTAGACAATGTTTTTCAAAATTTTCATCCAGGGAAAGGCCTTGCGTTTGCACTGTGAGCACCACATGCTGTCAAAAATGGCCTTCGGATGTGAAAAATGCATGTATAAAATAGGGGTTGGGGTACATAAACATTTTATTCTAAGAACTTCAGTAGACTTGTCAGGTCAAGTGTGTGATATGATTATGTTGCGCTACATAATACCTATCCAGAAATATGTACCTTTTTGACCTCACTCACGTATTATATTTTTAATGAATTTTTATATTAGGCAGGTGCATGCGACATTAAATTTGTACATAAAAACTGGACCCTGCCCCCAAAAGGCATAATATTCACAGTAACCAGTCTAGCTAAATCCATCAGTTTCTGCCAGTCAGATGCTTATCTATGGAATGCATAACATTGGTAAAAGGCATAATATTCACAATAACCAGTCTAGTTAAATCCATCAGTTTCTGTCAGTCATATGCTTATCTATGGAATGCATAACACTAGTAAAGGGCATAATATTCACAATCAGGAACATGTCAGGCATGGAGACATGTATCGTATGTGTTAATTATGTTGACAACATGTTCTGTAGAAATTTTATTCATATTTGAGTAGGCCATCCATAATTAATTTTGTGCCATTGATGCCAACATTTAGCAGAGGTTGACCTCTGATTAATAAGCAATTATAATCATTACAAGCATACAATTTTCTGGTTCTCATTATATTAGATAATCTTTGGAGTTTAAATCTAACAAGATAGTAGAAAAATATATAATTTTCACTTCTCCATGAAGTGTAGCTATTATTTGCCTTTTCATAGTCCATGCTAAACTATGAAGATATTCTATACAGCACAGACCATGAATTTGTTTGAACCTGTGTTTCATCTTAGTGTCATGTTGACAACGCATTTTTACTATGGTATGTGTGTATCTGTGTTAAAATTTGTCATTTTTAAACTTTTATATAACCTAAATCGATACAAGTACCTTTTTGAGATGATGAGTTTCAGTCAAGTGTAATCATTTATATTTGCAGACGGTTTACAGGCAAACTTGCAGAGCTTGGTAAAGAAGTTGTTGCTGTCGACTTCATGAAAAAATTTGTAGAGAAAAATAAGGAAGTGAATGGGCATCACAAGAATGTCAATTTCATGTGTGCAGATGTAACCAAGCTTGAGTTTGAGGAAAAGAGGTGACTTGATTTAGCTTGAAACTAATATCCATGATCCTGTTTTATGAAGTTTGATGGGAAACAATTATTTTTTAAAAAAAATTTTATTTGAGTCTTAAGCAAAATCAGATGAACATTTCCACATGCTTTCAATGTACATTCTTTTCTTTTTTTGTGTGCTTATTTGTGGCATTAAATCTTGGGCTGTTTCCAAAACAGCTTTGTAAGCAGCCATGTGATTGGTCTGTATAATCTAAAATGAACCAATAACATAATACTTACTGAAGTTATTTTTGACTGAACTTTCAGTGTGATTGTTTGCAAGATGGTTAGTAAGTTTGATCAGTACAGGTATTTGCCGACTTAGTGATTTTGACTTGCATAAATTTTGTATTAATGCAATTTTCTATTAATTTTTCTTAATTTAATTCTTTTAGGAGATAAAAATTAATGAAATTATTTGTCTAAAACAACAAGCTTATGATTTGTAAATGGCTAGAATGATATGTATTAAAATTAATTGAAGTGCATATTTTTCAATGGAAATAAAAGGTAGTGAAACCAAATATTTCAAGTTATGCAATGTTGCATCATGTGACCACTCTTGGGGATGCAACTACAGGGTTCTTACGGTCTTTGAAGGTCTTTGACAGTTTGGGAAAAATGAGATAGCATTTTCAAGGCCTTGAAAGTTTGGGAAATTCAAGCAGATTACCATGAGGTATTTTAATAGTCTTACCAAGGAGTGTTATTGATTCCTATTAGCAGCGAAAATAAAAAGTAGACTTAAATTGTTCCCGTATTTAAGTAATTTTTATCATGAAGTTCAGAATCTATAGGGAATTTGTTATAATGAACAGTTCAGCAGTTCTTTAATAGCTTTCTTTAACTATACTCATTAACAGCAAGTTAAACGATCAATTCAACTATTTTAAACATTCAAATATTCAGAACTAAATGTAAAAAAAAACTTGCATTTCAGATTTAAAAATTGATACATTCATATACTGAATATTATATATCTATTTTTCATATATCCCATTTATGTATCTTTCTTTATTCCAACCCTGAGGCAACATTTGGTTAGTTTATGAGCAATATCTCGTGTTTGTATTAGTTACTTATCAGAAGATGTTAGTTACTTATCAGAAGATGTGGCCCATAATTGCAGGTCATTTAGGGTTATAAAGTGAAAGGTCAAGCTCAATGGGAGGCAGTGGTAAGTAGTGTTCCAATTATCGATTATAATCGATCATCAGTTGGTTGAGCAAACCAATAAGATAATTGATTGTGAAACTCCATAATCGCTTGTGTGTAAAGGGAGACTACTTTTTAGGTGTATACAAAGCACAATGGTTAGTAAAACTCCAGCCACTAAAGTTGACCTGAAATTTATTAATTCCCTTCACAACTACAAATATGAAACATTATGATTCATAATTAGGAACATATAGTCATTATTACATGGTCAAATTGTTAAATTGTCGAGTTCATAAATTTAAACACATTTTGTTGATTTGTTTCAGTTAAATTGCAACATCTTTTGTAGTATTTCTATACTTTATATTATAGAAACATCACACATGAATGAAGGAATTTTGGGGGATTGTAGCAGTATTTCAGTTACATTTGACTGATTAGCCATACAAAGTTGCATTCATTTAACAAAGTTGTAGAAAACAAAAATAACACACAATGTAATATTATTGTCAGGTTAAAGTATACATGTCATTAATTTAAAAGACATTACTCCTGTACATTTATAAACATATTGAACTCCTTGATCAAAGATATGAATGTTTAACAAAAATTAAAATTCACTCTTAGTAACCGATTATAATCGATGATCAGTTGGTTAAGGGGAACCGATTATCAATTATGAATTTCTAACCGATTCCCATCACTAGTGGTAAGATTGAAATGGATGATCAATAACTAAATTAATTTGATTGGATAGTATCTGTTTGTTGCCATTGATAAATTGATTTTAGCATTGAAGATTATTTTAAAGTGGGAGTTTGGATGTCTTTTAGAAATTTGAAAGCCAGTAGGTTAAAGGTTAAAGTCATAGTGGTAAATTTTATTACATCTTTTTTTTTTTTAAAAAACCTATCATTTTTGTGTCCTTAGATATACATATGAATTTAAACCATTTACCAGTATACATAGACCATTCTTGCGGGCAGTGGTGCAGTTCAAGGGTCAGAGGTCACAGTGATAAGTTGAACTGTCATATAAAATGACAGCAATGCCATAACATAATAGTCAACAGATTCATTAATATTACTGGTTGTAACAGTGTATCCCCTAGTTAGAGATGCAAGACTGAGAGTCAAAAGTCTCCTTGGTGTCAAAACTGGTGGTCAGACTGAGTATAAAACAAACAATGGTATCAAAACTGGGAGTCAAATTAAAAATTTGGGAACTCTGAAGCACAAATGAGGGTAAAGGGAAACACTGGGTTGTAATATCAAATGGCAGATCACATACATTGCAGCCTGTGATTTTCTACACAGTGTGATAGTTTGTGACCATGTTCCTTCATGCTTTGTAGGTGTATTGAAACTAACTTTATATGTTTCAGCTTTGACCTGATCTTCTCTAACTGGCTCATGATGTATTTGGAAGATGAAGAAGTCCAAGTATTGCTCAAGAAACAGCTGTCATGGTTAAAAAAAGGGGGATATCTATTTGCCCGTGAATCTTGCAATCATCAATCAGGTCTGCATAAAATTGTTGGTTAAATTAGTGTCTCGTTGCTTCTTAATAGGCATTGTGGATATTGTGTGCTCCTTGATAGACATTGTGGTATTGTCTGTTTCTTTAAAAGAATTGGAGGATTGTGCTTCTTAAAAGGCATGGAGATATTGTGTTCTTAACACATTAACCCCTGGAGGTTTTTGCTGTTTTCGCATGAAATGCGAGTAGGAAAGACAATTTGGGGACTATTTCTGAATACATCCTAATACATCAACTTCCAAGCAATATTCCATTAGACCAATGCCTAGTTGTGCTAACAAAAGTGTTTTTGTTTGGTTAGTTGGCTGACACATGAGCAGAAGGTGAAAAGTGATGGTTTTTTTTTTTTTTTGCTTAACGGATCAATAATTTCCGTATGAAGAAGACCCTTTATTCAAGATCTCCACCTTATCCTACTTTTTGCACAGGTTCACCTTGTCTCTGTGCACTTCAGACTGGTCTGCCATAGATCTGAGGCCATAAAGTCTAAAATCTGGACACAAAATCGGATTCAGACCATGGGTGAATTTTGGGTGAAAATGTGTCCAAAAACATAGTTTTTCCAACTGTATTTTGTAGTGCAACTAAAATGTCCAGATTATTTGGTATCATTGTAGAGCTAAATCTGTCTACCTTTCTATAATACCACCCACTTCAGTATATCATGCACGACCTTGATGCTACAGACCTTGGAAGTAGGCTACTACCGCATGCCCCGTAAACTCTTTGCCAGGGGTTAATATGTTAAGAGGCATTGGAGATATTGTATACTTGTTAAAGGCATTGGGAATGTTATGTGCTTCTTAAAAGGCACTGTGGATATTGTGTTTCTTAAAGGCATTGAGTATATTGAGTGCTTCTTGCTAAGCATTGGGTATTGCCTGCTTCTTTAAGGGAATTTGAGATTATTGTGTGCTTTTTAAAAGGAATTGTGGATAATTTGTGCTTCTTATAAGGCATTAGGATTAGTGTGTACTTCTTAAATGGCATTAGAGATAAAGTGTGCTTCTAGAAAAGCATTGGGGATATTGTGTATTTCTTTAACGACATTAGTGATATTGTGTGCTTCTTAAAAGGCATCTTGGATATTGTGTACTTCTTATAAGACATTGCTGATATTGTGTGTTTCAGAAAAGGCATTGGGGATAGCGTTTGCTTCTTAAAATGCATTAGGTATATATCGTGCCTCTAAAAAGGCATTGGGGATATTGTGTGATTCTTAAAAGATATTGGGTATTATGTAATATCCTCCATCTGTCCAACTATCAGTCTGTCCATCCAAGTACCTCTTACAATATATCATCTTTCTGAATGTTGATAAGACGATTCATTAAAGAGGAGTAACAATAACAACATTTTCAAGATGGCTGATGAGGCAGCCATAGTGGATGTTTGAGCAGCACTGTTTTCATTTAGGACCAGCAAGGTCTTGGGATGAAATTAAATCAGTGCAGCTGCAATGACTTGAAATCACAAACCAACATTATTTTACTGCCTATTCTAAACCTCCTCTCCCATCCACAATACTCAACCCCACACCAGATAGTGACCCAAAGGTCATTATGCAAAAATCTAACATGTATATGGCTTAAGATGCCATATGGCCAGTATTGTGCTGATGTTCTGTTTAACCCCTACAAAAACAACAACCGATACTACTATTGCAACATCATAATACTGATCACAGCAGCTCCAGTACAATGTACATCTTGTGTATTAGAGTAGGTCAAATACCCATGAACTAGTTTCAGTTAAAACAACTATTTTATCAGTACTAAAGAAGACTTTTTTTTGGCATAAGTTGTTAGTTCTGTATCATGTTCAGACATATATACTTACTTATAAGTTGTTAGTTCTGTATCATGTTCAGACATATATACTTACTTATAAGTTGTTAGTTCTGTATTATGTTCAGACATATATACTTATAAGTTGAGTCCAACTGCAAATAGCACAGTCCCAAATCTTCCATTGGGTAATGCACTGGCAGGTCTGGGTTTGTGTTGTTTCTTAGGAATAATCAGTGTCCTAAACAACACACACCCAGATCTGGCAGTAAATTGTGCAATGTCAGACCATGGTCTCTGTGATAAGCAAGTTCAATATGGTTAATATTGTAATATTACAACTCTGTGGTCTTAAATTAAGTAACAGCAAGGAACAAAACCAGTAAGTTTAGTAAAAGTTGAAAAACAATTCATTTATCTTGGACATAAAGTAAAAATTCAAAATACACTTTAAATATTTGAAATAAAATCCCAAATAATCCTAAATACAAATCACAAATCAAAAAGTATTGAATGTTCTGAATGAACTCCAATAATTTTGAATGTCCTGATATACCAAGAGTCTTAAATATCTTTATGTGCCAATAGCCTTGAATCTGCTGATGTACCAATTGTCTGGAATATGTTGATGTACCAACAGTCTTGATGTATCACAGTTATATAATTCAGATTGTCTTGAAATAAATTCACAATGATCCCAAAGTAGTGTTTTTGTCCTAAATGTCAATGAAAACTTTGTAATTCAAATGAATAAGTCAAATAAATGATTCTTTTCAAATTATATCTGAGCACAACTAAAACATCTGATCATCGATTCCCAAAGACTAATGTGAAACAGGAATTAAAACTGTTGTGGTTCATTTCAAATGGAAAATTATATCAGTCATGAACAAGTTTTAGTGGTGAATTTAAATTATAAGTAAACATCTTTTTTTTAAAAAAAAGACAGAAGTCAGGTAGCCTGAAACTCTACACTCAATCATAGTCAATGTATGCTGTGTTAAAAAGTAAATACTTGAGATAATTCTGTTGATGTCAGTTGTTGTAAGCATACTATTAGTAGATTTAACAATATTAAATGTTTATTGACCCATTCCTAAGTGTTACAAGAGTAACTAATTATTAAATAATCTTGTATTGATAGACAAATTTGTATATTTGAAACTGAGATATTTGGTATTTTTCATGTCATACTGATGAACTGTCGCCATTTCAAGGTAATGCTATAAAAAGGTGATAGCTTTTTTTCCATTGTGAACATTCATACTCAAACTAACCACTTCGGTGTCCTAGTGGTTGGAGCATCTGCCGTGGAAGTGGTAGGTCATGGGTTCAATCCCCGGTCGAGTCATACCAAAGACTTACAAAAATTGTTCTAACAACTGCCTCGCTTGATGCTCAAAGATGTTAGTGTTAGGACTGGTTGGCCTGGTGTCAGTATAATGTGACTGTGTGGGACATCATGCTATATGTCTTTGGCATGATGCCTCAGTGCTAGAATCACTGTAAACTGCCTCACTGCAGACATCATAGCGATATGATTGAAAAATTGTTAAAGCTACGTTAAAAATCCTTATCAAACAAACAGTCATACTCAAACTGCAGTATGCATGTCATTACCTGTGAACATATTGTAGATTTAATTAATCTAAGTTGACTTTGGTTGATGCAAGGCTGGTGTCAGGAAACAATGCATGTTCTGAGCAATCATTGAAAGAAAAAAAAAGAAATTAGGTGCAAATCGGACATTGGCCTAGTTTGAATGTGAAAGAACATATAAAGCTTGCTAGTATCGTCACATGGTTTGGTGGGTCTGCCTCCACCAGGTATACTGGTTGCCATGTAAAACCTGTAATGCGCTGAAAAATGGTGCTAAACCAACAACTGCAACAGGTATAAAGCCTCATTTTAAATGTGACATGCTTATGCAAAATGTAGATCAGTGTAACTTATATTTGATTGATTCATGAATTTAGAGTTATGTGTTTAATTTGGTTTTCCATGCACTTCTAGCAGATAGGATATTTTGCAAATTCGTTTGTGGATGTGTCATGATGAGGTTTATAGGATGATTTGGTTGGTGTGATCTATGACAGCATTGATTTTGGTGAAAAGTTTGCATTTAGGTTAGTTTGGTAGGGAACTCATGTATTGCAGAATGGGTGTTCAAGTTCTTTAAACATGTTTCTATTTATTACTGCTATTTTTTCTGAATGGCATAAAAATGACGTTGAATATAAATTCTGTTTTCAACACCTTTCAACTAAATTTAGTGTCCAAATGTAATAATGCACTATGCATGAACTTTTATTGTCAGATTTACTTTAACGAGGTTGTTGAATATCATAAATTTAAGTGGAACTTTCAAAACAGTTTTTCATTCTTTCAGAATCTTCAGAAAAATGAGAGAATGTGTGCCATTTTTCATTAAACATCAAAATAATATTACTAAAACTTTAGAATTGTTTCTTTTGCAGGTGACAGAAAAAGGACAAAAAACCCAACCAAGTACAGAGATTCTCATCAATATGATGCATTCTTTGCTGCCACAACCATACCTTCTACCAAAGAAGACAAATGTTGTGGATTTGACCTTGTCCTGAAAAGACCATCACAGACATATGTGAAGGTTATCTTACACACATATTATATAGCTATTCCAGTGCAGATACACAATAAGAATTCAAACATTGACTAGTAATATATGTCAGCATCCATAGATTTCTGATATCAGTATACCTGGTTTGGTTGATATCAGAATATAGATCTGGTTTGGTTAGCTTTCTGATATCAGAATATAGACTTGGTTTGGTTGAGTTTCTGATATTTTGAATATAGACCTTGTTTTGTTAGGTTTCTGCTATCAGAATACAGACCTGGTTTGATTGTTTCTGATATCAGAATATAGAACTGGTTTGATTAGGTTTCTGATATCAGAATATATAACAGGTTTGGTTAGGCTTCTGATATCAGAATATATTTGAATATAGACCTGTTTTGATTATGTTTCGGATATCAGAATGTTGACCTGGTTTTGTTAGGTTTGCTGTTTTTAATGGGACTTTGAACATTATTGGTTTGATCATGCCATCCCGACGAACACGCCAAGGCAGTTTACCTGGACTGGACTGAACAGGTATCAAACCCATAACCCATAACCCTAACAGTCCAGCACTTTGACATCTCAGCTACCATGGCTGGTACATATAGACTGGGCTTGTAAATCATACAACTTATGAGCTATATGTTTTGTGTTAGCCAATCAAAAACAGCTTTATGTCTATCCTTCCAGGTTTGATTGGAGGAGAGTGAAAACTCATTTTAAAACTCAACCTCAGGGTCTTATGATCTCCAAGCCCCAGTTTTCTTCCTCAGATTGAAAGTTTGAAATATCTATCTCATTGCTTGATTGGTAAGAATCACAGAATGTTTAGTAGGTATCCATGATTGGAATACTTTCATAAAATCATTAAATTTTCTTAAATTAGTTTTGCTTTACCTGCAGGAAATTGAGTATTACTTCATATTTAAGGTATTCCTCAGCTCATTTTATTCACAAATGTTTTCAATGTCTTAAATTTTAAATTTAAAATGTAATTTTGCATCTATTTCACGTTATCTACATCTGGCAAAATGATTGATATTGTCAAGAGTATCACAAGCATGATAATATAAAATCTTAATAAGAGGATACATTTTGAAAAGTTTAGAGAGCTGGTTTTCAAAAAGTTGTTTTACTTTAGCCACTGTCATTTAGTGGTGTAACAAATTATTTAGATTAGGCATTCATTTCTTCTTCCACAGTGCAAGGCGAGAAATTGATTTTTATAGATACACCCATGACCTAGTGGTTAGAGCATCTGCCGCAGAAGCAAGAGGTCATGGGTTAAATCCCTGGCCGAGTCGTACCAAAGACTTACATAAATGGTACCAAACAGCTGCCTCGCTTGGCGTTAAGCATTAAGATGTTAGTTTTAGGACTAGTCGGCTTGTTGTCAGGATAATGTGACTGGGTGGAACATCATGCTACATGTCTGCGGCATGATGCCCCAGTGCTAGACATCACAATAAACTGCCTCACTGCGGACATCAATGCAAAATGACTGGAAAATTGTTAAAGCTACGTTAAAATTCCTAATCAAACAAACAAACATAATAAAGCTACACCGTATGATGTACATAAGTGGATAAAACTTTTGTTTCGGGCAGAATCCAGTCAATGGTCTGTAGTTTGCAAATGCCTAATTTAGATCTTCTGCCTTGAACTGTAGCCATCCTATGGTGTCCTGTTTTTAAAACTCTTTTGTTATCATCCCCAGATCCCATGTGGCCAATAAAGGGCATTATAACATACATTAAATGGTTTTGGTTTTTTAAGAACTGCTTCAAAAGGAAAATGAAACAAAATTAATTTTTAAGACAGGGCTGAAATGTTGGGTTTCTTTTAACTTTGTAATCCTGCTTAGTCTCTGAGGTTATGTGGGTGAAGATGGTGGAGGACTGGAATCGCCAGAATCATGAAATCTTATGTCCACCTGCATCCCCATTCGGAAATCACTGAATTTGAAAAACACATCATAAACAATAAAAGAATTAAAGCATTTACAAAAATCTCAGGAACCTTCAGTTCAATATCCATGATAACATGGCCTTTAATATGATGACGTATCTTAAGGCCATCTAATAGAGACAAATGAGAACTATTGGGAGTCCCCAGAAGTTGTATAGAAAGTTGAAAACCTTACTACAAATCTACACATCTTAGTTAAATTCCCTACTAAAATATTGTACTTTTTAGAGTGAAAGAATTGCAAGAAACGTGAGATAAGGTTGTATAAATCTCCTTATTTATAAACTGACACAAAGAGGAAATGATTACACCCCTTTATTTCTTTGAGTATGAATAATAAAATATATGCATTGTTAGTATGTGTCCTATAGTCTGTTTAATAATTATGGGACAGTACATCTTTGATGTTTAAGCAATATCCTTAGAATATTGTATAACTGGAATCATACCATTGATCAGTGCATTCTCTTTGTTGCAGCTAAAAGACAACCGAAACCAAGTCATATGGCTGCTTCAGAAAAATCTTAGAACAAATGCAAATAACCATGGTTACAAAACTCTCCAAGAATTCTTGGATAATCTTCAGTATTCTGAGAAAGGAATTCTTCGATATGAAAAGATCTATGGTCCAACATTTGTGAGCACTGGTGGACAAGACACAACAAAGGTATCTCATGAACTGAAACATTACACTGTATAATTAATTAATGATGCTTTTATTTGGTTTGTTTTGATAGGAGTTAATGCTCTTGATCAACTTTGAACGAGGAATCCAGTAATGTGTAAACACTTTGGCTTTCAGGCATTTTGTTTGATTTCAGTCAGATTCACTGGGACTTTTGATGATGACTGGATCTTGTTTTAAGAGTACTAGTATTTTCTTCAGTTATGGCCCTTGAACACTGACATCCACATCATTAGTTTGATACAAGCCCATTTTCTTGAAAAGCATTATCTTGACAAAGTCTCAAATGAATGTTTGAAGATTCACAGATTTGGATGATATTTTGCAGTTTTGGCTCCTTTTTGGTTTTAAATATTGTATTACCTTGTGAAACTAGCATTAATACTTTCTGTCTTAAGTGATATTAGCTATGAAGCTTCATATTTATTATAACATTAGTTGATGTCAATTTCAAGAAAGGGTTTGACAATTTGTTTTACTGAATTATTTCCTTTTGAGTAACTCAGACCTACACTTAGTTCCTAATCCTCTTGTCATTACATGGAGGAAAATGGGGAAAATTTTCATGTTAGTGGCAGTTTATTGTAATTCATATTTCTTTTTATAATTTCAGGAATTCGTATCAAAGCTAGATCTTAAGAAAGACCAGCAGGTTCTTGATGTGGGCTGTGGAATCGGTGGCAGTGCTTTTTATATGGCCAAGGTTTGTTGCATTTTCTTGAGAATCACAAGTCAGTGTATTTTCAAAGCTTTCAGACTGGGAACACAATGAAAATACTGTTAGATCAAAATTACAAGGCAGCACAAATTAAATTGTGTAGCATTACAAATGGGGTCAGTTAAGATAAAAGGGTCCTATATCTAATTTACTAATTTTGATTAATGTGATATTTTTGTTTATTTGCAGATCAGTCTGTTTATTATAGTTTTGACACAATCAAATTGCATATCTGTTGTGTCCATTGATGCCAGCTACTTTTGAAATATCATTAGTCGAGTGTAAGGCAATTTCTGTGAATCATTACATGTTCAAGTGATCTAAGGCCTTTACAGATCACTGACCTCTCACTTTGGTCTAGTCTCAGGCTTGGCCAGGGTGTGTATGTGAGAAACTTGTCAGTAGTTTTCATGCGTGGATGATTCATTCTGGTTTTATCCTGGGTTCTTCATCCACCAAATACTCTGGAGTGTCACGTGCTAAAAACATTTTGTTAAATCCATAACAACAGGCTTATTAGTACAAAGTCAAAGAAACCATTACTTTGAAATCTATGTGCATTTTGTATAGACATTTAATTCCATATAAAATGGACTTTAGATTGGATTGCACAGTGTGACTAATTTGTAGATTGGATTGCACAGTGTGACTAATTTGTAGATTGGATTGCACAGTGTGACTAATTTGTATATTGGCTTCGGTAGTATTGATATTTTATAGATTGAAATTGGCAGTGTGAATATTTTGTATTGATTGTTAAATTACTGTCAGTCATGCACCACATTAGTAATTAAAATAAAACCCATATTGAAATTCACCGAGTTAATTCAGTGGAACATGTAATAAGATTTTAAAATTTAGATTACCATATATGCTTACTTATGAGTCAGATCCAACTACTAACAATGTAGATCCTATCTCTCATTGCATAATGTGCTGACAGATCAGGGTTTATATTGTTGGTTACACTGATTGCTCCTAAAAATCTGCATAGACCCAGATCTGTTGGTACAGTATGTGATAGCAGATTTGGGGATCTGCATTTTGTAGTTGGATCCAACTTATTCATAAGTATATATGGTAGATTGGACTGTGAGTTAAATTGAAAATGAAAAGGACATGACAAACTAAATATTCCAGCAACATTAGGTATGTTTTCAAATATTTGAGATTTCACTTAGACTGGGTACAGTTTCCAAGTATTCACGATTTGAATTTGACTGTTTCCATAATAACTGAGTAAAGATATATACTTGGTACCTATGTTTTCACAGGAGTTTGGAGTAAAAGTTTTGGGAATAGACCTGTCTACAAATATGGTGAATATTGGTTTGAAGAGAGCCAAGGATGTTGCTGTATCGGAGGAGGTAGGTACAAAAGTTAACTATCGATCACGAAGATTGAATCTTGATTTTCAGGGCTTGACATTTTTTTAAAAAGTCTCAGCATTCCAAGATCTGACATATGAATTTTAACTAAACTCTTAATTATTTTTCTCACATTCTAAAACATTTGCCTGTCTAGCAAAGTTTTCAACTTTTACTGGCCTAGCAGACATGGGATATTTTTTGTTGTGTGGCTGTTTTGTTCTTAAAATCCATTTTTTTTAAATAACTCACAAAAATTATACAACTTAGCCCTGTGATAAATTTTGCTTAAAAAAAGCTTGACCCAGATTGCATTGCTGGCAGAAGAGGCTGTTATCTTAAATTATTTTCATGTTTACAGTACATCAGCCGCTAACAGAGCATAAATGGACAAGAATACGATATATGCTTGCATATAAGTCCAGTACAATGCAAACTGCACAGATGCAGGGATTCAGATCTGCCATTCTATAATGCAATGCACATCTGAGTTTATGCAGTTATTATGAATAATCAGTGCAATAAACCACATCTAACAGCATATTGGACTTGCATGTATGTGTAATTTGCATTTTTAGCATATCTTTAACAATTTTTTCCAGTCATACTGCTATATTGTCTGCAGTGTGGCAGTTTATAGTGATTCCTAGCATTTGGGCATCATGCCACAGACGCCTAGCATCATTTTTCACCCATGCGACGGAGAAGTCTTGCCGTTTTGCTAACCTTACTTTTCTTATCTCAGTCTAGTCATCTCTGACCAGTCGTCTCAGTCAAGGTGTCCACGCGCTCAAAACTAATTTTTTTAAAAGAAACTTTTTTGTCTTTTGCTGTGCCTGATGTAGTTGCTCTAAAATCAAACAACGAAAACAACAAATATATAACAAAATCATTGTCATTTAAGGTCAATCCATATTTGAGAACACACCATACAAAAACGTTTTGAGAGAGACAAAGACACACATGCATACATTTCAAGCTTTTTGGTATTATGCTAGTTTGTTCAACACAGCAGAGTCATTTGTATCCTATATGCTGCCCTAGCTCAATACATTTTCAGATCTCTGTCATTAAAATATAGCTAAAGTAACCAAACTAGTTTTAAATGCTTCATGTGAAACAAATTATATAATGTTAGCTACATTTATATTGACACTGACCTGAAAAATGACTGTGCCACAGATAGGATAAAATTCTCAATGCTGTGTGAAATGACAGAAAACACTGATCCATGAAAATAGACTATACCCTATACACTTCATAGCCTTCCAACTCTCTTAAACTACGAAAAACCTAGTAACAGCCAGAAATGTTTTCTGACAAACATGCTTTATTTTAATTTTGTTAAGCATCTCCATTGTGCCCCAGTTGAATCAAAAATATACCTAAAATATATTGTGATAAAAAATGCATTTACCAGCCAGAATGAATCATTTATCCATCAAAACATTAATCCATAAGCAAATTTCACTGTAGCACTTGCCATATTTCCAAGACAGAAAAATGATTTTCAAAGAATCTGTGGACTTGAAAGTTTAGCACATGGTTATCTGCTATGGTCCGTATTTGGAGGGTCTTTTATACACAGGGGTAATTTTACAATCAATATTAAGGACAACACTAGTATGTCACAAATAGTTTCACCTCCAAAGAAAAGGAGAGCTATATACGATAGTGACACAGATCACTAATTATCGGTGAATAATCTAATGCAACATGTTACTCTTCATTACAGCTTGTACTAAGTAAAACTTGCAGTAGAGCTGAATATCCAGTATCATTTCATTATTTACAATAGAACTTTTCAAAATTGGAATTGATGAAAATGAAACAGTTTCTTGTTATAAACAATATTTACTGTCAATTTTGTATAACATCCATATTTTAAATGTGATAATACCTCATTACTATGCAACATTTCATGTTGATATTTTTCTTTGCTCATGCAAATAAACTGTGCTTCAAATGCAACGGTCACACCACAGCCCTCATTAACATATTTGTATTCATGCACCGTATGTAAACATTGGGATGTGCACACTAGTGAAGAGCTCTTTTTACTTTAAATGAAATATTGTGTGAGAAAAATAATCTACATTGGGGTTTGGACAGAGACAAGGAAGTGCCAGCCGCGGGGTTACATTATGTCTCCTCACTCTGGCAAGCCTTATGGGGAGACGAACAGTGTAACCCCTTGACTGGATTTTCCTTATCGTGGTCCAAAATCCCCAACATAGATTCTATATGTCCCACCCAATCACAATATTCTGACACCAGGCTGACTAAGTATAACACAAAACCTCTTAATGCTGAGTGCCAAGCGAGGCAGCTGCTGGTACCATTTTTATTAGTCTTTGGTACATCTTGGTTGGGATGGACTCGTCTTATTAGCAACTATATATGGTGACATTAAGGGCACCTAAAATGGGCACATATTTTGCACACAAAAAAAGAGGACTAAATTGTCTGGGAAATATTTTATTGCAGAATTCTTGGTTTCTAAGTTTCATGTCATTTTAAACTTTTAAATTCAGTATAGAACCTGCATTTTATTAGTTCCTTGTTCTTTTGTTTTGTTTTGATAGGTACAGAATATAAGCAACTGATGAATTATTATTTCTTCATCAAAATACATTATCCGATCATTTGAAAATGTGAAGGAGAAAGTCCACTACATTCTTAATCCTATCATAAGTAAAAGAAAAGAATTGTCTTTCCATATATGTATCATATAGATAAAAAGAAAACAAAACACTTGCAGATTACTTCCACATTGCCCCCAGTAAGTTACCATTTATATTCTGGTTGTTTACTAGTTTATACTATCACCTAATGATTGCAACTTGACCTTTTGAATCTGGTGAATATTAAACAATTTCAATCCATTCTTTTATTTTTGTAACTCTTTATTAATAAACTTGAGGTAAAAATAAATTTTTAATTGTTGGTGAAATTTTTAATTATTTTGCCAGTTCTTGACTTATTTGTTGGTTCTTTAGCCATACATGTTGGATTCATTCTTATATTCTGAAATAGCAATGTAGGCACTAGTTTATTAAGTCATTCTTCAATAGGTGTTTTCTGATGTGAGTTTCATTTATTTTGTTTATATGGTATGAATTAGTCTTTTCACTTTGTTATTTCAGAATAAGAAATATAAGTTGACAAATTATTTAGTAAGAACAGGAAGTTTTTTTTACCCCTTTTTGCCTGCCTACTGGAATTAACCACCTGTCCTTTCACAGCCCATGCAGGCCTTTTCGCCATTGAGACAACATGGCCCACAAGCCTTTTTGCCATTGAGACAACTTGGCCATGCAAGCCTTTTTGCCATTGAGACAACTTGGCCATGCAAGCCTTTTCACCATTGAGACAACTTGCCCATGCAAGCCTTTTCGCCATTGAGACAACTTGGCCATGTAAGCCTTTTTGCCATTGAGACAACTTGGCCATGCAAGCCTTTTTGCCATTGAGACAACTTGGCCCTCAAGTCCAGGACCATAAGTTATGTCATCCTGACTGCTTACTAGTCAATCCAACAAGTCAGCTGAGTCGGGTGCAGATCTGGCAAGCAAGATTTTCTTTTATCAGACTGTCAAACCACATGTAGTCAACCACAGCGGTTTCACCTTTCTAGTCAGTATGTGTGATCAACTAAATAAAGATCATTCACCTGTAATAATGGACCAGCTACACATTTTGTGCTGACCAGTCAGACAGACAGCCAGGCCCAAATCTGCATTCATCAGCTGAACTCCAGCTTGTTTAGGATATGATGAGGTTGCTAGTATACCCTTTAGGTAGATGCCACACCATACATGATAATGGCACAGTATGATCCCTGCTGAATTTCATACTCTGCCCATATTTTGCAAGGTGTGCAGGAGGAAGATGGCCCCATTATGAAAAAAAAGGTGACCCAGATTTGCTTAAACTTTCCATTCTCACTATGGAATGAACAAAATGGAATCAAAATCTTAGGTGGCATTACAGGAAATATGTAGGATTTTGCCCCCTTCCAACATATTTCTTCTGCAGTTAATATGGCATGCAGAGTTAAACCTCGGTAGATTAGGAGGAGGAATTTTCATCATTCTGACATCTGACGTCTCTTGGATAAGATTTTAGACCCCATGAATTTGAAGGCTCTCTTTTGGTGCCAGCCACATTCTCAAACCACTAGAACAAGTGACACACTAGCACATACCACTCAAATTTATTTAGTTTTGATAAGGGCAAAATAAGCTTGACACAGTATTTAAGCTGGTGAGGAAAATTGTATCAGCTTGCTTGCATTAGGACTTAGTGTCTTTTGTAGTCAGTCATTTAATTAAGAAGGCAGGGAGTACACACACTTGGAAGTCAGTGCGACAGATAGTCTGAGTAGTCAATAGACACACCCTAATTACTTCCTGCAATTTTAATCTGACAATAAAATATGCATTTCCTCCTCCTCTTATTTATGTTCTTAATGTGATTAGGTAATGTATTCAATGGAGGAAGGAAATTTGTTCGTAAACTTATGTTCCTTACCGGATCACATGACTATTATTCCCTCTCATCATAGTGACATCCTGTTTTTTCTGGTGGTTTAGATCACCAGATTATGACCTTGACAGATGTCACATTGGGTGGCAGACTTGCTGCCAAGATTCTCAAGGTTCAGTAGCAAAGAGATCAGTACAAACCTTGGAGATTAGGGAGTTTCTCTGTTGAAGTGCCCAGTACCATATATGCATATGAAACTAACACATCCCAGGAAGTTAAAATTTTATGGCCAATTTATTGTCAAAGAAACGCCAGCTTCTTCTCTGCATCTGTCTTTAATAAAATTAGCACCTTTGGGACTGACCAATATTAGACATATTTGTGATACGATGGAACAATAAAACTCTTCACCTTTGTCTACCAATCCTTAGACACAGAGGTCTGGGCTATCAGTGCCCTGTCAGTCAGTTTGGAGGGGAAGTCAGATTATGTTTTTTACCTGTTGGTCTTGATCCATAAGCAAATTCAGAAGAGATGGTGACAGATGTTCAGAAAATAGTTCTCATTGCTCTTCTCAAATGGGACAGATCCTGAATCAACAGTATGTTTGATCTTATAACGGATGTCCTTTAAAGACTAGTGACTTCAATGCAACTGAGATCATTGTTACTCCATCTTTGTCCTCAGAAACTACTTGAGATCATGCTTGACTTTTTTTAGGAGAGGTAAATTGAAAATATGTTTTACACTTCTATAATAGAGAGGCATATGAGGGTAAGTCTGTGTTTTTGATGAATGTTTCAGGTCAAAGATATCTCACCTCTATTAGTTGGCTAACTTTTTTTCTTTTTCTTTTGGAAAGTTAACTCATTTTACTGTCATGGGCTATTTCAATATTTCTGACATGTTCAGGCATCATGAAGGAGAAAATATTAATAACAACAAAGGTCCTTCCAAAATAATGTCTAATTGAGATCTATCTAGGCTTTGCTATCTTACCTTATTTCACAAATTGGACCACTCCGGTGTCTTAGTGGTTAGAGTGTCTGCCTCATTTGCGAGAGGTCATGGGTTTGATCCCGGCTGAGTCATGCCAAAGACTTTTAAAAAATGGTACTAACAGCTGCCTTGCTTGGCACTCAGCATTAAGAGGTTAGTATTAGGACTGGTCAGCCTGGTGTCAGGATAATGTGACTGGGTGGGACATCATTCTACATGTCTGCGACATGATGCCCCAGTGCTAGTCATCACTGTAAACTGTCACACTGCAAACATCGTAGCGATATAACTGAAAAATTGTTAAAGCCACGTTAATAATCCAAATTCCTTTCCCCCCCCCCCCAGCAACACACACACTTTCACAGATGTAACCTCTCATTTATCTTGATGTGACACAATTCTTCAGTTTCCTCACTGAAGCTGTTATTGTATAATAGTACCTGATGGTACTAACATTGGTATGGTATGTAGGGTGTGTGAGACACATGTACTGTCGATGGATTCAAATTATATACAATTTTATTCTGATGGGTCGGTTGTACCAATGATGTGTGATTTCACCTCAATGAACATATTGCTGTATACAGGACATCCAAAAATAATTTTTTGCACTCTATTTTGTTTGTTTGTTTTAGGGTTTAATGCCATTTTTCAGCACACGATAGGCTATACATGGCGGCCGGTATTATTGGTGGAGGAAGAACCTGGGAAAACCATGAAAAGAACCACCAACCCATGAGAAGCTATTGACAAGCTTTCTCACATAACTACATCAGTCAAATCTTAGACTCGAACCCACACAGACAGAGCTGAGACAGCATTGACCTGTAACAGAAAGCGTGTTAGACAACTCGGCCACTCTGCCCTCCCCCCACTCTCTCTTTAGTTGATCCATTGGTAGAGATAAAGCTAGATAAGCCAGTTCAGATGATGTAAAGAGAATATCTCCAGCATCCCTGTTGGTTTGGGTGGGAAAGCTTAACATGACCTCACAAGTGCTTTCTTCTAGGTTCTGGTTAATTACTGGGTCTGCATACTCCAAATTTGATGCAGATCTCTGCTCACAAGATGGAGCCTTGCTGTTTTTTATCATAATGTTTCCATTTGAGAAATAGTGGAATCTGTTAGCTGGCATGCTCTGTCCACTTGCTCCAGCTACTGTTGCTATAATATGACTTCACCAAAGAAAAAGTTAAAACTCATCAAGATCCTGGTAGCTGTTCAGACAACCTAATTTCTGGGCATGGCTTTTAAAGCTTTTGTCGGATTTGCCCAATATTTTTTTTATCACTGAATCAATATCCAGGTGCAGGACCCCACAGGAATCTCCTTGCAAATTTACTCATATTCTTAAATTTGTTCCACCTTCGCATATGAAGAAAATTCATGCTTCCTAAGGGTGATATTGGTAGAGGTTAGATGCTTATGATTTCCTCCTCCTATTCTCTAAGATGTTAATGTGATTTGATGGAGCCAGGAGTTTTGAAAAGTAAATTATGATTCAATGAAAACCCTCAGCAATCACTATCAATTCCTTCCACCGTTCTCCGTTGTGAACAACTTGTTGGTGGATTTGCTCTAAAGTTTAAACTGGTAAACATCAGGGGTATAGGTTGCCACCTAGTGGGAGAATTGTTGGAGGTAATCTGTAGAAATTACTTCCCTTTATTTATTTATTTATATATATATATATATATATATATATATATATATATATATATATATATATATATATATATATATATATATATGAGAGTGATGGAAAGACTATTTTCAGGAAATCAGGAGAGTCTGAACGTGGGAATATAATGGAATTGATTTTCCTAACTTAATTTACTACAAATTTACATTTTGTGGTTAAAAAAATGTTTAGAATAAGGTTATGCATGGAGTAATTTTTTCAAAAGTTATTAGTATATTATGTTATCAAGCTTCTTAAGTAATGTTGTTTGAAACATTTGTTTAATGACTTTATTGTAAATCAAATTGAGCCATTTTGAAATGAATCCTAGTTGACCTGTCAAAAAAAGATCAAATCACCTCAGATGTACTTTTCATCAAACAACATTTCGCATTGGATAAATCATGACTTATATTTTGAATATTCTTGAAAGCGTACATCTTTCTCTCTGACCAACAAATTACTCCGCAAATTTTTTTGTAGCAAGTCCAGTTCGAGATTGCTGATGTAACAAAGAGAGATTACACTCCAGCTATGTTTGATGTTATCTACAGTCGTGACACGATTCTGCATATTCCAGAAAAACTGACACTGTTCAAGAGGTTCTTTGTAGGTATTCTAAAGAGTTACTTTGTCATTGTTACTTTTAGTTAAGAAACATACATGTTAATGACATAAGTGTGTTTATATATATCACTTTATGTAATTGATCTTGTTACTCCAATATAGATACTAAAACATAAAGGGACCAATAAATTTGGTCATTGCAAACATAGTTTGGCAATAAACAGAACATAGATTAAGTTGGATTTTAATGAGTAATTTAGTAATAATTTCCTTATTAATCAGTGGTTTATTTAGCTAGAAGACTGCTATACTAATCTACTATTTTGTATTAATTTTGTATTATAATTTCAGGATGTAATTATGAGGAGTAATATAATTTAATTGTATTTAATTTGGCTTATGATAAACAGGTAGACAGAATTTATGATATTTTCAGTGTGCATGATTTGGTCATTATGAGCTTTTTATTATTTTTTAAAGATTATACCTAATTTCATGCTATTTTTCAGAAATGGCTGAAGCCAGGTGGAAAGTTGTTGATATCTGATTACTGTTGCAGTCCAGGGGAGCACTCTGACCAGTTCAAAGCCTATGTTAAGCAGAGGGGATATACTTTGCTTTCACCACAACAGTATGGCAATGTAAATGCAATCATTGAATTACCATATATACTTGCTTACAAGTCTGATCCAGCTGATGGCTGCATAGACCCTGACATGCCAATGCATAATGCATTGTCAGGTCTGGGTCTATGCACAAACAACCTGGATTTTTATATGCTGGTGTTTTGTGCAGTGGCAGATTAGAGTATATGTAGTCTGCAGTTGAACTAAAGCACAAGTATGTACAATAAATTTCTTCTGTGTTTTTTAACTTTTCAGGTAGCATTAAGAATTTTAGTCATATCGCAAAGATGTCAATGGTGTGGCAGTTTTTAATGATGTCTAGCATTGGGGCATTATACTGTTGACATGTATAATCATGTCCCACCCAGTCACATTATCCGGACAACATGCAAGGCAGCTGCTAGTACCATTTTTATAAGTCATTGGTATGATATAGATGAGGTTCAAACCCACATCTTCCTGTATCTGAGGCATTTGCTCTAACTGCTTTGGCCACCAGAGTGGTCAAAGAATTTTGTTACAATCAAATATGAAATGTATCTACATAAATCAGTTCTTTAACTACTGTGACTAAATTCTGGCTTTCATGTATTCTTTAAGACATTCATAAATATCAAGAAATAATTTATTATGTCTGCAGTAAATAGAAGGGAAAAAGATTATCAGGAATGAAAGAGCACTTCAAAATATTCCGTACCAACTCTGAGCAGTGTTACTTTCTTTTCTATTTTTCCATGTTGATCTCAGGTTATAGTGTATGCATTGCCAGAGAGGGATGAAGTAAGGGAGATAATCAGTCATATCCTGATATATTTGGTGTAATAATATTTTGCCATTTATTTTGTACTAAAGATGTTATAGTGTATGCATTGCCAGAGAGGGATGAAGTAAGGGAGACAATGAGAGTCATGTCCTGATGTAGTTGGTGAACGTGTATTAATATTTCACTATTCATTTTGTACTAAAGATGTATAGTGTATGCATTGCCAGATAGAGATGAAGTAAGGGAAACAATCAGTCATATCCTGGTTTGTCTGGTGTATTAATATTTCACCATTCATTTCGTACTTATCATGTTTTAGAGATGAGGAATATCATGATCAAATTTGCAAGAATGACTAAATTTATCTCTGGGACTCCATCAGATCTGAATATTGGTATAAAAATTGATACCTGCTATAACAAGTCATGTATATGCAATTATACCTGTAATTTATTCTTTTCTAGCTTAAGATATTTATGTATGCTTCCTGCTTTGAACTGATTATGTTTTCATGAAATTCATTCTAACAGTTATTGATATTGCTTATTAACCATATTGGCGATATTAGTTTTAGTGTATGTCTTGGCATTGTTCGGTTAACGTACTGTGCACCTCATAGATTTTTTATTAAATGCCAGGGTCTGGGACATACTTTGGATGGCTGCTCCCATACTGTGTTATGAATATTTGATTTAATTTATATTTGATTTAAATTAATTGTCTGTTTGTAAGTTTAATTTTTTTTATTCCATTACTTGCTATTGTAATTTAACTTTTATCTACTGGAATAGAGTTCAGTTCTGAATGATTTTTTATATATTTTTGACGTTAACAACTTAATAGAAACTTTGTATCTAATGCTGACATGATTCGTGACTTTGATTCAGAACCAGTAAGAGTTGTAGTAACCATGTTTCAAAAGAATTTTTATTCTTTCTTAGAGTAAGATTCATAAAGTGAAATTGAGGCCATAATTGGAGTACGTGACAAATGACATGTAGCAATGGTTACAAACTCTGTTTCTTTTCCAGAGGATTGACTCACACGTGGGCATCAATTTGTAGCTAGATTTATTATGTTTTGAGAAATAATAGTTATTCTTGCCATAACACTTGATGGGCTAATTATTTTGTTTTCTTCAATTTATTTGGATTTCAAATTTGTTTTCCCTGGAAATATTAGTACTCTAAATATATTCTTTGACAAAGACTTATCGAAATTTACACAGAATTCAAATACTGGAATATTATTTTCTGTGATTCAACAAAGAACTGTTGACACATCAGTACGATGCTGACCACAGCATACATCATCACCTTCCATTTTGGATTTCATCAGGATTTGAACTTATTGTTTCATTAGGACCTTTTATTACTAGGACTTTTATTTTTGAATTCTTTAATTATTTTTGAATTGATTCATAAAACTGTAAGTTCCTTTGCTTTTCTTTTACCTTGTTTTTGTAGGAAAATAAATTATTTGTTAAATTTTATATAGCTTGTTGTCTTCACTTTTTTCTTATATTTTTGTAAGAGCCTAAGCATGTAACAGCTGAGATCAGTGAGGTTTTTTTTTCTTTCCATTTTCTGCTGTTCTCCACTTCAGTGGCCACCAAACATGAACTTTTATGCTGTCAGGTGTAATCTACAAGTGGTATAAATTAAACAGCTTCAGCAAGAGTTGTTATTTTTGTTGATCTAGGTCCTGACGGAAGCTGGATTTTGTAATGTACAGGCTGATGACCGAACAGATCTCTTTGTTGCTTGTCTAGAGAAGGAGTTGGAAAGGATAACCAGTATCAAAGAAGAATTTATCAAGGTAAGAGCTAATGTTGTAAAAATTAACGTATATTTCATGACAAATTTCAACATTTTTATGGAGCTCATGACTGGGGGAAAAAAGCAGTCGCTTTTCTGATGCCAGTATAGCAGCTGTAGTTTGTTAAAAGTTTTCATATGCACATATTGCCTAAACAGGTGTAGAGATTCTCATTGCACTTGTTTTGAATTATTACAAAGCTAAGATGGTTTGTTTAGCGGCATGCTTGCTGTCTCTTTGACCTTGGGGTGAAGATGGCAGTTGTAGAAAATCTGTGTTGAGATTTTGGTTAAGGTTTATTTGATTACCATTTTCGAAAACCCTTAATAGTTTCTGGTCATACTTTGGTAAGAAACTAAGACAAAACATGTAGCTTTATATCATCAGTCCCTCAGACGAGTTTAAATATGAGCAAGCTATATGCATATTACATAGATGGTCTTGCAGCTGATTAGCTGAATTTGTTACCATGCTGGAGTCTGTATTGTGATCTGATTTTTATAAGTCTTGGTATGCTTGGAATGTATGTCCAGATCTAGGACAAGTTTGATACTGAGCAAAACATGCATATTAATGAGATGATCCTGCAGATGATTGGCTAAGCATGCATATTAATGATATTAATGAGATGATCCTGCAGGTGATTGGCTAAGCATGCATATTAATAATATTAATGAGATGATCCTGCAGATGATTGGATAAGCATGTTTCCATTCAGGAAACCAGATTTCTGATCCAATTTTTTATCCAGTTATATGGGTTTTATATAAAACATTTATGCACAACAATAAATACCAAATTGTAAGAGGAATGATGTAATACATGCATTGTAAAATAATATAGGATACATGAGTATATACATTCATTTCTCCCTCACTTTCTGTCAAACCTGTCACTATTCATTATTACCAATATTCTACAACATCAAAATCGTAAATAAAATAACATCAGTACTTAAAATATTTAAAAATATTTGGCTCTTTCTGGGGCAACTCATGGGCTAGAAACTGAATGTACCAGACTATGATTCCCAATCAGTGCTAGGTTGATCCTAGCATTACAATGTTTTCTGAGCTGATCCCTGCTCAAGCAGAATCGGTGCCAGGGTAATCACAGCTTGAGTAAAATATGTGCTATGGTGATCTCAGCATTCGAATGTATTCTAAGCTGATCCCAGTATAATGTATTCTGCATTCTGTTGGGCTGATCCTAGCTTCAAGTAAATCTGTGCTAGGCTGATCCCAGCATTATAGTGTACTCTAGGCTGATCCCAGCATTATAGTATACTCTAGGCTGATCCCAGTATAATGTATTCTGTATTCTATTGGGCCGCTCCCAGCTTCAAGTAAATCTGTGCTAGGCTGATCCCAGCATTATAGTGTACTCTAGGCTGATCCCAGCATTATAGTATACTCTAGGCTGATCCCAGTATAATAATGTATTCTATTGGGCCGCTCCCAGCTTCAAGTAAATATGTGCTAGGCTGATCCCAGCATTCAAGTGTATTCTGGGCTGATGCCAATTTCCACAGACTGTGCTTGGCTGATCCCAGCATTCAAGTGTATTCTGGGCTGATCTGAGCTTAAATTGACTAAGTGCTATGTTGATCCCTGCATAATGTATTCTAGGATGATCCTATATAGGCTCATTCCCACATAAGAGTGTGGTATGGGTTGATTAGTAGAACTGAGTTAGGCTAATCCTAGCATGAAAAAGTATTCTTTTTTTTTCCTATTTAAGCTGTAAAAGAAATTTATTAAACGGGCATGACTTTTACATTATTAGTATCACTTATGAGAATCTGATTGGGGGTAAGTTGCATGGGGGTGGAGGTGGATGGGTAATGATGCACCCTAGCCCATGGCAGCCCCATGATAAAGTACTGAAATCAACAGCATGAACAATCTAATGGCACAAACCACTATGTACGCATCAGTGGGTGGTGACAGAGGTGGTGGTTGTCCAGCACAAATCCAAAAGAATACTTTGATGCTTAGACTCTACATCCATTGTATGTACCTTTAAAAACCAAGAGAAGTGAATCTCTACATTCATGGTCTGTTCTTTTGAAAACCCAGAGATCAACTGATACTCTCTATGGTCATGCAATGTTACATAAGATTACCTACTTTGGTTGGCTCTTTGAATTCAACTGCTGATGCCAACCAATTTTGATACTCCATATGATTCTCCAACAAGCCCCATGAAGGCAGCAAGTAAAGATGCTAATAATATCCTCTTGTGTAATTCCCTTTCTGACTCAATTCAAGGTACAGGTAAAAATGATATTCAAATTTATATATCTATTTACAGAGAAGCATTCTTAAAACTTAACTAATTTGACATTGTTAAATATTTCAAAGCAAATTTGTTATTACACTGAAATAGAGTTTGATGGTTGCTAGTATTGCCATTTTAAAGTTCATGAAATATTTTTAATTTATTGTGTTGTCACATTTGTCACATTTATTGTGCATTATTTTATAACATAATTTTTATTCCTGCTTTCTGAATGAATCATGGAAGTACTTTAAACAGGTGAGCAACATAAGGTCCTCTTTGACCTCTTGTATTTTTCAAACACATAGATGGATTTTCTTCATTCTTCAAATGAATCATTATTAAGCTAAGACAATTCATTCTGCAGCAGACTTGTTTGCTCCCTTGACCTTGTGGTCAAGGTCACGCTCTTTGAAAAATTGTATTAGGGTTTTTGTTAAAGTTTTTAATTTACCTATATTTCCTAAATACCATCATGGATTTTCACACTTAGATAAATCATCTTCAAGCATAGATAATTCATTCTGAGACGTGCTATCTCAGACTCATTACATTGGGTCAAGGTCACGCATCTTACAGCAGTGCTTTTATTATGAGTATGACATGTCCCTTCTTCTTCCACCTGACATGAATGTAGAATCATACAGTACAGTACAGTTGTCTTGTTTTTCAATCTCTCCATGGTTTTGAGAAGTTTTGTATTCATTTCACTGTAGAAGGCATGAACAAATTTCTTATGTACTTGTTTATTTGTAAAATTTTATTTTCCAGGAGTTCTCTCTGGAGGACTATGACTACCTGGTTACTGGATGGAAGGACAAAAAAGAGAGATCTGGCCAGGGGGATCAGCGATGGGGTGTCTTTTATGCTGAAAAACCATGAGAATCACACTGTCAACTTCATATGCTTTCAAAATTGATGATGCAGTCAACTTTGTGGCAGCCAGAGTGCCACCAATAATTTCAACAACAACAAAAATAAACTTTTGAGTGACAGTGTACCCACTTGATTGAACGTTATGAACATTCCATAACACCTGTGTATAAATTGAAGCCAGTGACACAGCATAATTAAAAAAATTCCTTTTCATCTTTGGCTGTTACAAAATTTTCAAGTTCCATGTTCGTCATTGTGAAGTTGAAGCAAAAATGATTTAAGATAGTATTTTATAAAGAACCTCTCTCTCTCTCTCTCTCTCTCTCTCTCTCTCTCTCTCTCATGATGGAGTATAGACATATGCATGATGGATGGAATATGTCTCATGTAATTTTATCGTCATTGTTTCAAAACTTTTTTTTATTTGTATTTATATATTTATTGTGTGTGTTTATGCATGTGCCATTTGATGGCTGGTGGTTTAAATTAATAAAAACTGAATGTTTAATGCATCATTCTTGATTATTTAATTGTTATTGCCCAACATAAGATGGAAGGTACTGCCTGAAAGAATGTGAAAGTGTTACCCATCTGCTGATATGGTCTAGACACTCTCCATCCCTGACAGGTCCATTATCAGTGTAAGTCATCAGAGGGAATTTGTCTTGTTGTATCATTTTTTCAACTCCACCGTAATATGGGGTTTACTTGTTATGATGTTGTTGATCCATCTGTCAATCCATCTGTTACATGAATACTTCAACAACAAGGACAAATCCAAAATTATACTATCCAGTCATTTTAGTCATTTGGGCATGGAATTCTAAACTCAGTGGTGGCCAGTATTGACCTTTCTGTCCAATGATCTCCTTTAAGTGCTGTTTCTCCTTTGAATACGTTCCCCAATCACATTACTTTAGGGATATTAGCCTGCTACCTCGCGAATCCAGCCCTACCAAAAGACGAGAATTCGTCTTTCCTGTCTATGTCATATAGACAAAGGGCAATAACTCTTGCCCATTACCTCCCCTTGCCGCCCGTTAGGTGTCGCTTCTTTAGTTTTTTAGCTTCGCTTACGCGAAAACACGTACAATTAGACCTCCAATGAATCCAAGCCATCTTAGTGTAAATTCTGACCATCCGAAGTTAAATTTGGAATTACTGTGTTGGATAATCATTCCTCTACAGGTCGTATACATTATTTTACAATATTTTCCAATTTGAGTGACTTTGTCACCTTTTCTAGACTTCGGACCAGGTTGCAACGTGGTCAAAGCATGTAATACATGTAGCACTCAATAATTTCGCTTATTCCGTATGTAACGTTTACGATATTAGCGACTAATAACGTGCTGCCTTGATAATGTGTGCTGTATTTATCTTCTTCGACGTTTCAGTAGACTTCAAAAAAAAAAAAAAGTCTTTGAACGACCAATTGCGACTATTTAATGGCGGACTTCGTGTTGTAGTCACGAATTCACGCGACACTTAATCATTTCGCTTCCTCCGTTAGTTACGGTTATGGAATAGCGACTTTATAGCGTACTGAATTGTTAATTTGTGCTTTGTTTATCTTCTTTCCGTTTCAGTAGACTTCGTCTCTGAACGACCAGTTGCGACTATTTAATGGCGGAATTTCGTGTTGTAGTCACGAATTCACACGACACTTAATCATTTCGCTTCCTCCGTTAGTTACGGTTATGGAATAGCGACTTAATAGCGTACTGATTGTTAATTTGTGCTTTGTTTATCTTCTTTCCGTTTCAGTAGACTTCGTCTCTGAACGACCAGTTGCGACTATTTAATGGCGGAATTTCGTGTTGTAGTCACGAATTCACGCGACACTTAATCATTTCACTTCCTTCGTTAGTTACGGTTATGGAATAGCGGCTTAATAGCGTACTGAATTGTTAATTTGTGCTTTGTTTATCATCTTTTCGTTTCAGTAGACTTCGTTTGTTTGATTAGGATTTTTAACGTAGCTTTAACAATTTTTCAGTCATATCGCTACGATGTCTGCAGTGAGGCAGTTTATAGTGATGTCTAGCACTGAGACATCATGCCGCAGACATGTAGCATGATGTCTCACCCAGTCACATTATCCTGACACCAGGCCGACCAGTCCTAACACTAACCTCTTTATGCTGAGCGTCAAGCGAGGCAGCTGTTAGTACCATTTTTGTAAGTCTTTGGTATGACTCGGCCGGGGATCGAACCGACGACCTCCCGCTTCCGGGGCGGACGCTTTAACCACTAGGCCACCGGAGCGGTTAGTAGACTTCGTCTTGAACGACCTATTGCAACATGCTCACGGTGATAACTAGTGTGGTCATTAAGAGTTAACATGGCACGGAATAATTTGACTACTCCGTTAATAACGGTTATAGTATTATCGAATTAATAATATGCTGAATTTTTTTAATCTGTGCTTTGTTCTCTTCTTTTGTCGTTTCAGTAGCAAAGTCGACAACGAAGGCATGAATGGCAAAATGGGTGTTGGCAATGTGGAAATGGAGGAAATTATGTTGACATGGTTTAGGCTGCCCAGTGGATGTAAATTTCACCGCAGGTCCGTGCATGGCTTTCGGGCCTGTAAGTCCGGACGCATGGAGTCTAGGCTGGATCAATTGGATCCATTTTATTATGCACTTTCGCCGGCCGTCCAGCCGTCCGTCCAGCCGACACCGTCAGTTCAGCCGGCACTTCAGCAGGCACCAACCGGCACTAGCCATACATCCGGCACCGTCCGTTCAGCCCAAATGGCACCGGACGGCCAGCCGACCTTCCAGCTGGCATCAACAGGCACCGGCCGTTCAGCCCAAATGGCACCGGCCGGCCAGCCGACCTTCCAGCCTGCATCAACAGGCACCGGCCGTCCACCCGGCAACGACCGTTCAGACCAAATGGCACCGGTCGTCCAGCCGACCTTCCAGCCGGCATCAACCGGCACCGGCTGTCCATCCGACAACGACCGTTCAGCCCAAATGGCACCGGTCGTCCAGCCGACCTTCCAGCCTGCATCAACAGGCACCGGCCGTCCACCCGGCAACGACCGTTCAGACCAAATGGTACCGGTCGTCCAGTCGACCTTCCAGCCGGCATCAACCGGCACCGGCCGTCCATCCGGCAACGACCGTTCAGCCCAAATGGCACCGGTCGTCCAGCCGACCTTCCAGCCGGCATCAACCTATGCAGGCCGTCCATCCGGCAACGACCGTTCAGCCCAAATGGCACCGGTCGTCCAGCCGACCTTCCAGCCGGCATCAACCTGCACCGGCCGTCCATCCGGCAACGACCGTTCAGCCCAAATGGTACCGGTCGTGCAACCGACCTTCCAGCCGGCATCAACCTGCACCGGCCGTCCATCCGGCAACAACCGTTCAGCCCAAATGGCACCGGTCGTCCAGCCGACCTTCCAGCCGGCATCAACCTGCACCGGCCGTCCATCCGGCAACGACCGTTCAGCCCAAATGGTACCGGTCGTGCAACCGACCTTCCAGCCGACATCAACCTGCACCGGCTGTACATTTGATTTACGGAGATTATAGTGATGTACCCGTCAGTCAATCTGTACTACTGGTTACATATCACTACCATGAGAGAGATGTTATAGATGTATCTCCGTCCAATCAGACCATTCGAGAGGCAGGTGCCGGTCATAGCCGGACCTTCGCCGACATTCCGGCCGACCATATACCAGACAAATAAGTCGGTATCGCCGGTGTACACCTCCCGTCACGTCAAATACGTGTCGGTGTGATTTTAAAACAAGGGAGAATTAGTGACATTATCAGAGATGACGGAATTGAGTTATCTATGCCACTTGGTATGCGCTACCCAGATATGGAAGCTTTACCAGAACAGGACTTTCAGGCCGACCATTCGTCAGTTCAATCAGCCGTTAGTGCCGGCCGTCCATATGTTCACGGCTTCTCCACAAGGGAGATTTAGTGAAAGTGTCAATTATGACAGAATTGCGTCATCAAGGTCACCTGGTATGCTGTACAGATATGCAAGCTATACCAGAACCAACATTCCCTCTGAGCGAATGGTAGATGGGTGCACAGTGCTGGCCGCACTACATAAGCATTATGTAATTATTATTACCTTCTAGCCGGCACCAACCGGCACCGGGCGTCCATCCGGCAATGACCGTTCAGCCATATGGCACCGGTCATCCAGCCGGCACTAACCGGCACCGGGCGTCGATCCGGCAATGACCGTTCAACCCAAATGGCACCGGTTGTCCAGCCAAGCTTCCAGCCGACACTTGCCGGCACTGACAGTCCATCCGGCTCCGGCCGTCCAGCCCAACAGGCACCGGTCGTCCAACCGTATGGAGATTTTAGTCATATACCAGTCCGTCCGACTGTACCGCTGTACCAGCACGGGGACTTTTATCATACCGCAATCCGCACAAATCGGATTGACGAAGATTCTAGTGATGTTTCCGTCTGTCAATCCGTACTACCGGTTACATATCACTACCATGACTCTGATGTTGGCGATGAATCTCTCGATCCAACCCGACCATTCGAGCGGTCGGTGCCGGTCATAGCCGGCCCGTCGCAGGCGTTCAGGCCAAACATATACCAATCAATTCATTCGGCATTGCCGGCCGTCCATAGGCTATCAACTCATCCACAAGGGAGAGTGAATGCCTTTTTTAGAGATGACGGAATCGAGTCATCTATGCCACCTGGTATGCATTACCCCGATATGGATGCTTTACCAGAGCAAGATTATGCACATAGTGAGTGCGATGAATCACAGGCAAATCAGCTGTATGCAGATCCAACTATGGAACGGACTGAGTTAGCTTCAAAGCCGCAGTGGAGGAAATTTTTAGGGTGTTAAGGCTCCTTCAGAATGCCCTCCACCTCCTGCTGCAATTACCGACTATAGGGTTAGTGCGTCGGTCGATCTGGATGAAGGGGAAGAGATTCTATCCTTCCGCCTCCTTCCCCAGTCGACAAAATTAAGGAAATTAATGACCGTCTGTCGACACGTATAGGGGATCCAGGAAATGCTAAGGCGTTCTTTTCTGAAAGCCAAGTACCAGCGTCGTTTTCAGGTCGATGGTACAAATTCACTCCGATGCGTTCAATACTGAGGTCCTGGCTCGGGATAAAATAGGGCAGCAGTCCATATGTCTGCGGCATTGTCTTATAAAGTGGACAAAACTGTGTTCAATGCCACGTCCAAGCTGGTTCGAATGTAGTCGCTACGTCTTCACTGTTAGACCTAGCCTCCCTAGCCATTTTCAGGATCGCTGAAAAATCTGGCAATGAACATGCTTGGGATTCGACGGCCCGGTTAGCTAGGGTTCTTAACAGGGCAGCTCACCATTCCATGGCCAATGCGCTGACTGCTTCTGCCAACCTAGACCTGATACGTCGTGACGCATGTCTGAAGGGCACGTAGCTTAAACCCCATCATAAGCTGGCTAGATATGACCGACGCACATTTCACGTCCCTATCCCACGAGTAGCGGACATTCTCCGTTGTGCTTGTCGGGACTAGGCTTATCAGTTCCATGTCATACCTTTTGGCCTAAATTTAAGCACTTGGGCTAGTACCAAGGTTATGGGTTACGTCGTCACCCTGTTCCGCTCGACTTCATCTATTGCGTCGGCAGTATATTTGGATGACATCCTCCAGAAACATCTGTCAAGTTCTATTCTGCTCAAAGGCAGAAACGATCTTGTATCACTTTACGTCATATAGGCTTTCTCGTGAACTGGATAAAGTTTGATCTCTGTCCAATCCGGATTTTGGTCCATCTGGGTGTGGAGTTTCTCCCGATCTGAATCTGGTAAGGCTTCCTCGAGTTTGCGATTATCCAGATAATTGCACTCGTAGAGTCCGTTTCCGACAGGATGCGCATTTTAGCGAGAGAGTTGCAGATCCTCGGATTATTCAATGCGGCAGCAGACTTGATCCCGATCAGCCGTCCTTTTATGCGCCCTTTACAAAGGACGTTGCTAGCGTAATTGCGCTCTTTTCAAGTCCCTTCGATCCCAGAAAACAGTCATGCTCACACCAGAGATACAATCATTCTTGAGTCAATGGCACAACCCCTGTAGGCTGTCCACAGGGATTACTCTGGAGATACCCCAAGGGGATAACGGTATGTTCCGCCACTAATACCTACGGTTGGGGTGCCCACCTGTTGCCGAACTTCGATACTGTCAGCGGCACGTGGGTGCCAGGGGCGAGCCCTTTCCACATCAACCTTTCAGAAATAACGGCTGTCATCAATGCCTTTCATTTCGGGCAGGATCAACTCTTATTACAAACTGCGCTCATTATGTCAGACAACATTGTGGTGGTGCCTTGCCTCAAAACAAGGGGACACCAATCACCAGACCTGTGCAATCTGAACTGGCAATTTCTACATTGGTTCGACAATCTCCACCTCAATGTACAATTCAGACACATTCTTGGCAGACTCAATGTCTTGGCTGACACTCTATCTAGTCATTCACACAGAATGGTCACTCCATCAATCGGACTTTCTTCCAATTGACACACTTTGGAGACGTCCGATGATTGATCTTTTGCAACAAGATGGAATCGCAAGTTCTCCACCTTTCATCTCACAGGTTCCAGACCCAGAAGCTTGGGTCGTGGATGCTCGATCAATCACCTGGGAAGGGTTGTGGGCATTCTCCTACCCTCCCATGGTCTTGGTACTGGAATTAATCCAGAAGTTAAGGGGTCAGAATTGTCAGATGGTTCTGATTACCCCTCTCAGATGGAACAACTCCTGGGTCTCCGATCTACTCAATCTAGGCGATAGATCTACCCAGGAAGATTACAGTCAGCACAAGTATTCACAAGCAACCGCGGCCAGGGGTGTTCCACCCCTGTCCGGACCGTCTTTATGTTCAAGCTTGGCTCTTGTCCAGATAGCCTTGCAAGACAAACAATTTAAATCTTTGATTGCGGAGAGAATCTCGAGAGCAAGAAGGCCCTCTACTCTGAAGGTTTACGAGGGCAAGTGGCATGTTTTCAGAGACTGGTACCATATCATTCACATTGTTCCTCTGAGTGTCACAATCCCTCAACTGGCCAACTTTTCTCTGGCTTTTCGAGGAGAAACATCTGGCTCCAGTTATTCTCAAATGTTACCGCTCCATGATATCAGACACATTCCGCCATTCTGGTACATGTGCTATCAGCCATGACAAAGATTTGTCAGATCTTTAGACATTTAAAAAAAAAAAAAAAAAAAAAAAAAAAAAAAAATTTAATCGACTTATATCCCTCACCCTGTTTTCAAATGGAATCTGTCCTGGGTTTTAACATGACTCAATTCAGACAGTATTGAGTCTTTAACCCACGATTAGTTAAAGCTACTATCATACAAATTGGGTTTCTTGATAGCCTTAGCTTCAGCATGCACGGTGAGCGAGTTACATGTCCTTTCTAGTGACCCGAACTCTCTTCCGTTTTGATCAGAGGGTTTGATGGTCCTCTTGACGCAGCCAGGCTTCGTAGTCCAAAAATAGATTACCATACATTGCGATCAACGAGTCGTCATTAGCTCGCTTTCTTTATAGATAAGTCAGGATCAACAGCCATGTAAGATCCTGTTTGGGCACTCTAGCACCATTTCAATGCATAGAGGTGAGTCAGGTCACATACTAGCACCTCTTTCTTCTGGTGATAGCTGGGATATGAGATATCACCATTCAAGCCCTTGCTTCATGGCTGTAGTGGGTTATACGCTCGGCGTACTCTGAGAATTCGCAAATCAGTCACCTTATAGAAGCTGTTGCAGAGTCAACCTTCTACAGTTTTATCTTCAAGTTTGTACTCGCAGAGGCAAACATTGATTCTAGTAGGTCCGGTGTTGGGCAGCCCAGACGCCCACCAGACCCATGTGCAACAATCAGCACAGCCTATTAGCTTCGCTGGATTCGCCAGATAAATTTTCGTAGGTAAGAAGATTTCAATAACTATCTTCTTAACCGCATAAAAGGGTCACATATCACGTGACCCTGGGCTGTGTTGCTGATTGAAAATTAGGAGACCGGGTTATCATTCACATGGGGAATCCAACCATCATTCCCTAGAGGATACCCGGGGTGGAGGTCGGATGCTCCGCATTCCCTCCTCCTATTACTTATTCTCCTAAAGTAATGTGATTGGGGAACGTATTCAAAGGAGAAAGCAAATTTTGTAGTAAATTATGTTTCTCCGAGAATACTTACCCAATCACATTACTAAGAAACCCTCCCAACCACCCCGCCATGCGAGCATCCTCGTGTTTTATATATCGCTCAGCTTAAAAACTAAAGAAGCGACACCTAACGGGCGGCAAGGGGAGGTAATGGGCAAGAGTTATTGCCCTTTGTCTATATGACATAGACAGGAAAGACGAATTTTCGTCTTTTGGTAGGGCTGGATTCGCGAGGTAGCAGGCTAATATCCCTAAAGTAATGTGATTGGGTAAGTATTCTCGGAGAAACATAATTTACTAAAAAATTTGCTTTCATCTCGGTATATGGGAAGACCTTACTTAACTCAAGGCAGGTATCCCAGAAAAGGAGGAGCATCTGCAAAAGATTTGCTCAGATGCCAGCAGGACATGCTGGAATTCCTGCCTCTTTCATAGAAATGGAGAGTGGGGGAGAGGGTCAAACCCCCTCAGGAGCACTCATCATACATGTATTATCAAATGGAATAAAGACCATAGTGCATACCATTCAATCATCTCAGAAGACTTGTGTCTGGAAATGATTCCCAGACCTCTGCCTTCTTATCAAGAATTTTGTTCGAGATGGCGTCATTGCTAAGAAATTTAAAGTGAACTTAACTACATCCCTGGCAAGCTAAATATCCAAGTGTGCTCAACATGCCATCAGATTTAGCTAAATATTACTAATGGTTCTTGAAAATGGTGCTATCTCTGTTGTAAGAGATTGCAACTTTTCAATTTCCTTATTATTCCATTATGATTGGGTAATTTATTTGAAGAGAAAAGCAATTGACAGAGCACAAAAATGTTTCCTTGGATGTTATATACTTTCAATGATTAGAATACAGATACACTCTCCCAACAATTACATTAAAACCTAATAGAGCTTACACATTCACTTAATAAGTAACTGATGAATGGTCAGGATTTGACCCTCAATCCAAGGAAAGATCACTTATGCCTAACTTCCACCTTGTTGGGCAGAAAACTTTGGGTACTTGCTGAAAATGATCTTGAGAGGACTGGATTTATGAGATGCTAGCTAGATTATACTCCCATTGTATTATGATTTAGTAAGTGTTACAAAAGAAACATTAAAATTACTCCAAAGTATGTTTTCCCCACAATAATATTTGTTTTACATCACCTGGACTTTGTGGGTACTTTGGGTAAGGAAGAAAACGATTGATTTGGGGATCAAAAGGTCTTGACCACTGGCTCAAAGGATATTAAAAACAAATCTGCACAGTAACAGGAGTTATACATCACACAACTCAACTTCATTTTTGCAAATGGCTTGCACTTGGGGGAATGGGAATAAGGAAGACTTTATTCGGTTTTTAAGTTCAAAGATCAGAATCACAGTCTGACAAAAGAAATGCAATGAAATTTCAGTCCTCAAACCTACACCAAAGTTTGGAGATGATTTAAGGGGTGCTCTACATATATTAATGAATATCTGAGACAGGTGTAAGATGAAGTTTGTAATTTTGTAACTTCCACACTGGAGAGAATGTTGGCATACATCTATATCACTTTCAAGTAATTCAGGTTGATATTTTTAGCACAAGGGAGGATTCGTTTTAGTTAGTTGTGTGCTTAGATCATGTACAATTTACACATTCAGTATCCAAAAACATTTCAGCCACAATACATGAAAGTAACCTGGCAGTATATTAACATTCTCTATAGTGTGCATGTTGCAATTGTAAACAACTTGACCTTATTACAGTCGCTCTCTCAGAAATTCATAATATCTGTAGAGTGTCCCCTTAAATAAATAGTGCTATTGTAAACATTCACAAATCTTGTCTTGCTTAGTTAAATGGTCCTATTATAAACACATTAACAAATCCCTAAGCGTCCCCTTAGTTAAATGGTCCTATTATAAACATTAACAAATCCCTAAGCGTCCCCATAGATAAATGGTCCTATTATAAACACATTAACAAATCCCTAAGCGTCCCCATAGATAAATGGTCCTATTATAAATACATTAACAAATCCCTAAGCGTCCCCTTAGATAAATGGTCCTATTATAAACACATTAACAAATCCCTAAGCGTCCCCTTAGATAAATGGTCCTATTCCTCTTTTATTTCAGTTAAATGGTCCTGTTGTAAGCACATTCATAAATCCCTGTCCAATTAGGTTAAATAGTCCTATCATAAGATCATTAATAAATCCCTAACTCGGTTAAATAGGCCTATTGTAAGCACATTAATAAATCCCTGTCTAACTTGGTTAAATAGTTCTAATGTAAGCATATTAGCAAATCCCTGTCTAACTCTGTTAAATAATTATATTTACAGTATAAGCATATTAGCAAGTTCACAACTCAGATAAATAGTCTTATTTGTAAGCACGTTAACATATCCCTCAGTCAAATAGTCTTATCGTAAGCACTTTAACGAATCACCAACTCAGTTAAATGAAACTTTTTTAGCACATTAACAAATACCTTTTTTTATACTCAATTAGATGGGTCTATTTTAACTAAATAAGCAAGTTCCCAGGTCAATTAAATAGTCCAAGTATAAGCAGATTAATATGCCCATATCTAAGCCAGTTCAATCCTATTACCGCTATAAGCACTTTAACAAATTTATAGGTCAGTTATTGTGCAGCAGCTATATTGGTTAATAAATAATACATTATTTGTGTCAACACCACAGGTCTCAGAAACAGGTAGTATAATTAGTCATGCACAATCACAAGTTGGTACATTCACAATTTGCTGCCTTGAATGCTCCAACTTTATCTTTGCCGCATGCAATAAAATGGGTCAAAGTAAGGTTTTGATTTTAAAATGTTTTATCAGCTTTGCCTAATAAGCACAGAATAATATGTCTAGGATAATAACTTTTATTTTACAGGAAGAGAAAAAGAATGTTAATTATTTATAGTAGTTTGTTAATAGTAAGCATAAATAGAATACACGAAAATTGGTTAGAATTATTTAAATGAAGCTGAACCATTTTTACATATGGCTGCAATTAATAAAAATAGACAAATATTTACACAACATTATCTCAAAGAACTGTTGTTGCTTCCTCATTCAACAATGATTTAAACGTTTCTCGAAAAGTTTGTAAGAGTCAGGCCTATGCTAGATAACGTACGAGGTTGTCTGTGCTGCCCACAGCATGGACACTAATTATATTTTAAGGGGGTTTATGGAGGTCATTTGAAATGGTGTTAAATTATCAAATGACTGGGATATAAAGTCGGTGTAACAGAAACTTCGATCACTGTATCAAATGGGTGCATCATATTCGTTTATCAAAGAGGCACAAAAGATACTATATGCGTTTTCAGATACATATTTTGAACACATTGATAAATTTATTAACTTGCTTCTTAGTGACCTTACATTGAATCCACCACCGGTTACCAATCTACCACCAATTCGTAATGCAAAAGCAATAGTACACCAATTAAAACAATACCAAGAGGTGCAAGAAAACCTGACAAACTTGAGATAGTAGACGCATTTGAGCAAATCCGTCGCCATATTGAGGATAAAATACACCGTCGTAATACTAAGAATAAACAAAAACGTCTTGCATCTGATATTGCCACTGAATGCTACTGAGAATGCTCATGATTGATCATTGACATTACAAGTACCTGAATTCAAACTTCACACGCTTTGTGGTGAGTTAGAAACTCACCTGGCAGTTATTCAACCCACATACAAACCAGATAAAGATGCTCAATAGATGTTAACAAATTGATGATTCCTGGAATCACATCGGTGTTACAAAACTCGGGCCATTTGGGAAATACACAGATATTATCCTTAATGCACAGCTTTAATGGATTTAAAGTGATAACATCGTGGATTCGCATAAGTGCCAGTATTATCCTGACCCATAGAACGACACCAGCGCCATCAGTTACGAAATTGACAAAGGTACTTGAAAGATTATACAGACATTGGAGAAATACGCCAAGACAGGATTGGGATGGACTATAAAGAGATGTGTGCAAATCGATCTACTTATCTCACCGTGTCGTGGACCCAGTTACATACCAACACCAGAATGAGTTAAGCCAATGCCAGTGATAAACGTGAAGAATTTCGACAACATATATTTTGAATAAGCCATTTTGTCACCGTTATATCTGGCTCATGATAACCAAGACATGCCTTGAAAATACAGGCAGCACTTATGTGAACTCAACTTTTGCAATATCGAAAATTTCTGTGCAAATTACTAAGATCACATGGAACAAACTTGAACACTTAACGCGGGTATCGCTGATAATGTGTCCCCATATAACAAGCTTTTATCGCTTCATTGCCCCAATATGCAATATGGACAACATGGGTGACAACTGCTGAGTTCAATGAAAAAATCCGAGTCTGTATCACTCTAAACACAGACACACAGACACACACACACACACATACACACACATATAAAATACATAGTGCTGGAAGTCCACTGCTAACATAGAACGCAAGCTCGAAGTCTTCCAAACCAAGTACCTGCGACGGATCATGAGGATCTTTTAGCCAAACATGATCTCGAACGAGGAACTTCGGCACAGAGTGGGCGCAAGCACCATCTCTGAGATCATTGCGACTCGGCGATGGAGATGGCTTGGCCATGTCTGCATAATGCCCCCTAAGTCACTACCAAGGGTGGCACTGAGATGGACCCCACAGGGGAAAAGGAACCGTGGCAGACCCAAACAGACTTGGCGACGAACTGTGGATAATAATAATAATAATAATAATAATAATAATAATAATAATAATAATAATAATAATAATATAGCGCCTAATCTTTCGAAGCTCTAAGCGCTTTAAACCATCAATAATGATATGACTACACTGCAGACAAACAAATGACAAAATCAATGAAATCGGAAAACATAAAAACATGCTGATAACATATAAGATACAAAACATGATAAGGTCTCTATGTTTGTCCCTGCAGTCGAAGCAGGTGAGTTTTAAAAGCACTCTTAAAAGTGACCACTGTGTCTTTGTGTCTAATTTCAATGGGCAATTCGTTCCACGTCGCCGAGCCCTGGTATGCAAAAGAACGTTGTAAATATGACTTTGTTTTCACCGTGGGAACAATGACTATACGATTGTCAGAAGAAGAGCGTAAATATCTAGCTTGTGTATACACATAGGTGAGGCTGGATAGGTATGTTGGACTGGAGTCTATCATTGAAACATAGCACAGGGAACAAATTTTGTGTTTGATTCTATATCGAATCAATAGCCAGTGTAGGGTACAGAGCAGTGGTGAGGTGTGCTCTGATCGAGGTACTCTAAAGATGATCCGTGCAGCTGTGTTTTGAACTTTTTGAAGTTTCTGGAGTAAATATTGTGACGAACCAGACAGAATTGAGTTACAATAGTCCAGTCTTGAAAGTACTAATGAACACACAAGTAATTTAGTGGTATCAACTGAAAGATATTTACGAATGGAACTGATGCGTCTCAGTTCAAGATATGCAGCCTTGCATATGTTCATGACATGTTGGTGCAATGTGAGAGTACTGTCTAGACTCTCTAGAGTAACGCCTAGGTTTTGTACTGACTGTGAGAATTTAATGTTGGTGTTGCTGATATTTATTGTCTGAGGTAAAGGATGTGAATGAAAAATTCTTTGTGTTGTGATCAGAATATATATATATATATATATATATATATATATATATATATATATATATATATATATATATATATATATATATATATATATTTGCTGTCGTGAAATTAGTTAAAAACCGCAAGAGACAATATAGCGAGAACCAGGTGAAAACAATTTCAAATTCACGCATCTACGCGTACTTTGAATGTCTCAACGTTCCAGTGGAAAGCCTGCGTCCAAGCAAACTGCACTAGCCAGTGATCAATCCCCATGCGGATTTTATTACATAATAATTAGGTGTGACGCGTAAACCAATATTATATCATGGCAAAAGTTTTTCTTAAATTGCCTGAGATTACATCTATATTCACTGGCAATCAGGATTATGACCCATTATAACTTGAGTGAGTTCTACGCAGCCACTCATTGCTGAATCTGTTATAGTTACTTTACTAAAATGCAAAGCTCTTCCACAGGAAGTTTCAGATCCAAAGTCCTTGATCACTTTCGCATCATTGGCGCATATAGAGGAACCGCACACAACGCGTGTTATCTACAGCTATGAATTCGCCGAAATAAAACAAAATTTCGTGTAGTGTTTCATATCCTGCCTTTGTATGATGGTCAATTAATAACGTAAGCAGCAATCACGGCGTCAAAATCAAAGCCCCAAGCACAAGGAAAAATGCATGACGTTTAGGCTTGGACAATTACATTTCAACAATTACATTTCACCAATTAATTTCAGTTCATGAATTCGTCCTTGCACAAGTAAGCGATGAATCTAACAACGGAGAATTTCGTAATCATTCGTCGACACTGTCAACAAACACGGACTTGCTGCCGAGAAAAGGTGTGTATCCGTTCGAGTACACGAATGACTGAGAAATTTGCCGTAACTCAGAACAACAAAGTGTTGTATTCAGCGAAGTCACCTAAAGAAATCTCAGAAATTGAATACAAACATGCAAAGTTTGGTCAACATTTTATTGCAAAACTTCGGCGTCTCTCACAATCTGTATCTACGTTCTAATGTGCTCTTGCTTGCTGATGTGTTTGAGAAAATGCGCGACACTGCCAATCACGTTTACCAGCTCGATCCTCGACATTACTTTACGTCATCAGGTAAGGTTTGGGATGCGTTGTTATCAAAAACCAAAACTGAATTTGAATTGCTCACCGACATTGACGAGCATCTATTTATTGAAAAATCTCTTCGTGGCGGGATTTCTATGGTGAGTCACAGATATGCACTCTCCAACAACCCAAATACTAACGTTAACATTATCTATATGAATCATAATAACCATTATGGTTGGACAATCATGCAACCATTACCGGTTGGTGCGTTTCAGTAAATTGCTCTCAAACACACTGATGTGCAAAAGCACATAAACGATCCCAACATCAACAGTGACTACAGATACTTCTTTCACGTAAACTTGGAATAACCTTAACATTTACACGAGTTGCGCCCCAAGGCGTTGTAGGTTCAAGATTATTGTTTGTTAGTGCTCGATCGTTGATGTGTCCAGACCCATATTTACTACACGCACCAAACTAGCAAAAAAGAAAACCAATTACGTATTGCATTTACGAAATTTTCAGCTGTATCTGTGATTGGGTATACGTGTAACTAAGATCTATCGATTACTTGAATTTCTTCAGCACGCATATGGGTAATACACAGCATCAACACGAGTTACTGGTGGTGCTACATCAGGCATTGGTCATTTGTTAGAATCTAGCCGTATGTCAAGCCATGTACTGGACCCACACTAATTGTGTTCAGGAAGGTGTTTTTCACCAGGATATTTTCACCAGTCTTTTTTAACGAATCCAAACGATCGTAGTTCAACGATCTTCTTGGTCTGCTGAAAGACACTCCCAAGACTTTACACCAGAAAGGATGGTCCTCCTGTCGCTGCATTATTGGCTCTCTACTACAAACAGCTCGCAGATTCGCCGCCTTCGTTTTTTGGAACATATCTAACTCCGGAACAAGCTTTCGAACAATCTTACCATGTGCATCGTTCAGTTCAGGATACTCTCTACATCTAAAGTCAATGAGGAGAATCTTTGCGATCGGTGCAGTAGGAAACGAGTAAGTCCTATCCGTCGCTCAATAAGAGCAGTGGCTATTTTTCTTCTCTTCCTGATTGTCAAGAAACTATGCCCAGCTTCTACTGGCATGGCCTGTCTTACAGCCCTATTCAACGCACTCAACATATCCAATAGACGTATTATATTGATGTATCCGTCTACAAAAAAGTTGATACAGTCACACTTGACTCTTGAGCAACAGGTGGAGCGTGGTCAAAGATAAAGTGAACATGGAATTGATAGGGCAGTCAGAAAAAGCAGTGATAAGAAAGGCAGGAATAAGTAAAAGAGTGTAAATGTACGTTTTCGTCCATTCATATTCAGACCAATCCGCCTACCATAGTGGCAATGAGATACGGAACCTCAACTGTCATTGCCATAAGAACCTCTAGGTCTTACTTGTAGTTGACTAGTTCATTAGAATGTGATATTGGAAAACTCCTGCTTGTGAGATATCAAGTCAGGAGTTTCTGCAATTATTGTACACAGGAAGAAGCTGCACTGGAAACAATTTGTCGATGGTGACCTTAATTGGAATTTTTTCCTGTGGTTTGCCCTAGTTTGGCTATTTACCAGGGTCAGGTATTTGTCCACTGGGTTTTTCTCAGTCTTGTACAACATGGTCAGATGTGCTTTAGTTCGCCAGGATTCGAGTGATTCCCACTGGTAATGTTTCAACATTGCACTGACACTACTAGTGTTACAATAAGTATTTGTGATGAATCTAGCAGCTCTCCTCTGAACCATCTCTATCTTATTTATTAGATCTTTAATATGTGTGTTCCACACAGTCGAGCAATATTCAATACACGGCCGAAGCAGAGTGAAATATGCTGCACGTTTTACTTCTTTGTTGCTGATTTGGAGGTTGCAGCGCAGGAAACTAAGGTTACTGTTCCTTTTTAAACTATCCTGTCTATGTTCCTTTTCTAAAAGAGGTCTCTGGACAATTCAATCTTGAGATATGTTGTTACCTGCTCATTGGCTAACTTGTGCACCTTAAGAGTATTTTCGAACAAGATTGTGGTAATTTCTTCCTGTAAACTCTTAGGATGCTACATTTTTCTGCGTAGAATGACATACCCCAAGTTATTTCCCAGAGGGCCAGTTGATTCAGATCTTCTTGAATGATCTCACAGCTTTTGGAGACATTTATTTCCTGGTAGACTATACAGTCCTCTGCAAAAAGTCTCGTGTTGGATTTGACTCTCGCAGGTAGATCAATGATGAACACCAGTAGGTGGATGGGTGCCAAAACACTACCTCGAGGTACCCCACTAACAACTGGTTCTGGGTCTGATGTTGCTCCATCTACTATAACTCTCTGCGAATTGTCTGATAGGACATTTCTGACCCCTTTTTCGGTGTTACCACTGATGACATAGTGTTCCAACTTAATGAGCAGTCTTTCATAAGGGACACGATTTAAAGCCTTGCTGAGGTCAAGGAGAGCAAGGTCATACTACTTCACTTTGTCTAAGGATTTGGCGAGTTCATCCACTATTATATATATATAATGGTATGGTATGGAGCTGTGCTTCACAGCTTCGTCTGGCACGGAAATCATTTTGGCAATCTGTTAGAATGTTGTAGTGATCTAGATGTTGCACCATGTTGCTGACTACGATGTGTTCAAACATTTGTTCAGCAGATACGTGTAAGGGAGATAGATCTATAATTGATGGCCTTTCATTACTCTCCATTTTTGAAAACAGCTGACACGTTTGCCGTTTTCCACACATCAGGGACATTACCTGTTGGGAGGCACTTCTGATATATATAACTCAAGTATGGTGCATACTCTTCTAGATCTTTCAGGAACCTTGCTGGAACCATGTCTGGTCCTTAAGCTTTCTGTGGGTTAATTTTCCGCAACAAGCTGTATATACCTTCTTCGGTGACTTGGATGTCAGGCATTGAACTATTATTCTCTTTTGTGAAGACTGGCCGGTATTGACGATTCAGTATGTTAGCCTTGTCGGATGCCTCTGAATCTTGTTTCCCTGATGACTGCGTATTGAACTAAAGGATCATAAATGTGACAGATCCCGTTTCATTTTGTATTGTACAAGTTATATTCACCTGTATAAGTATATAGTAAATGTAAAGAATAAAGATAACTTCTATATAAATCTTACGAAAGTATAAACATACTGAAATGTATATTTTATATTTAGCCCCAGCGGTATACAACGACGTTGTATTCCCACGTCATGCATATTTACCGCGGCATAATAGTATTTCTGAGAACCAGTGGTGTTCCGCACTAATCAACTCCGGTGCGGTGCGATCCGGATTCTATCTCTGGCCAACATGGCTTCCTTGCTAAAACGTGCTGTATTCCAAAGTGTTCGACGATTTCCAATTTTGCAAGGAAGTTTAAAAGTAAATGGAATACGATGCATCAGTATTACCTCATTTAATTTACGTAAGTGTCTTGGTATTGCAATATTAAGATACGGTAATCTTTCAGTGTGGAATGTCCTGCTAACTTGGGTATTTCACAAGGTTATAACCTGGCTGCATTACTGATACAAGGTTACACGTTTCAATTTTCAATTGCTTGCTTACATTACTCATTGTACTGTGAGTGACATGCACCTTTGCAGAAACCAGATTTATAGATATTAACGCCATTCTTCAGATTTCTCTATTAGACAATACCAACGAGTAGTTCTCCGCCTTTTTCTTTCTTTTCACATACATGCGAGTTCAACACAGTTTTCAAAATGTTTTTAAAAAACCCCACTAATAAATCATATATTTTTTAAAAAAAATTTATGTCTCGAGAAGTCAAAATCTGAAATCTTTTTTAAAATATAGAATGCTTTAAATGCTTAATGAATTTTTTAAGTTTGATCATGGAAACAAGGTGTCTGCCAAAATGTAGACTCGCAGGTGCATTGGGTAAAAACTCTATTAGTATGCATGAATAATTTAAGGAAAAGCAATGAAAGTATAAATAAAGTCCCAAATACATTTAAATAACTAAATGTATCAACTGGTTGCTTAGGTACATAAGCAATTTGTGGCAACATCAATCAGAAACTGGTTATTTTTCTAATTTTTTTAAAAAAATTTTCTCCAGGGTTACCACTTTAGGCAATTATAACATGTATATGACACAAAATCTGGTCAAATAACTGACTTTTCAATGTCAAAAAAGTAAAGAACAAAACTTCTTATAAAAATGCTTTTGAAGATATTTTAATGTTAATGCACATACTATTAATTCACTCTTGGTGGTCTAGTGGTTAGAGCATCCGCCGTGGAAGCAGGAAGTCGTTGGTTTGATCCTCGACCGAGTCATACAAAAGACTTACAAAAATGGTACTAACAGCTGCCTCGTTTAATGATCAGCATTAAGAGGTTGGTGTTAGGACTGTTTGGCCAGCTGTCAGGATAATGTGACTGGGTGGGACATCATGCTTCAGTTCTGCGACATGATGCCCCAGTGCTCAACATCACTATAAACTGCCTCATTGCAGACATCGTAGCGATATGAGTGAAAAATTGTTACAGCTACATTAAAAATCCTAATCAAACAAGCATACCATTAAACAACAATCTTTAAATCCCATCTTTTGTATCGTATTTATGGCATATGTTGGGACACGAAAAAATAATTTTTTTCATGTCTCAGAACTTATGGTGAACTTTTTTAAACCTACTTCAAGTGTCCCAAAACATAGGAAATGAAAAACATGTTCAATTTGTCCCCTGACCCCCCCCCCCCCCCCCGCTGCAATGGGCCACACCACATGTTATAATAAAATAGATAAATAAAATGCATATTTGATAATAACATGAAAGAAACTAACCTTGTACTGTTATCATTTATTCACATTTTTGATCGAGATATATCTCAAGTATACAGGAAAGGAATGATCTCTTTTAGTGATGGATTCATTCCGGGCGCATATTACAGATGCTGTAAAACAGGCTTTGAGAAGGGGTAACACGGTGCCTGCAGTTATTCCGGGTGGATGCACCTCCAAGCTACAGCCTCTAGACGTCAGTGTCAATAAACCGGTCAAGTCTGACATGAGGAAAAGCTGGACAAATTTTATTCGTAAAGCAGCAGAGGGCCTTTCCAAGGAAAATGACAACACATCTCGTATTAAGAGTGCAGATAAACAAACAGTTGTGGACTGGATTGTGAAAGCAGTTGAATTGCTTCAGGACAAGCCAGATCTGATCCGAAAATCATTTAAAGTTTGTGGTATTAACAATAACTTGAATGGATGTGAGGACAATATATCATAAGAGATACTGAATGTGATGGCAGTGAAGAGGACGAATTTGATGAATTTGAACCTGAGGAGGTCGAGTGGGCAATTAAGAATGTGGACAGATTGAAGGATTTAAATTAAATATATCAGCGGCAATCAAGTTTTTTTTCAGCAGTACTTGGATGTCAGATATCACTGCTGTGTAAATAAAAGATGTTCGGTTTCTGAATTAGTATGCTTATCAATCACTCTGTACAGTCACTATCTACCGGTATATCTCTCTCTGTCTCTTTTTCTCTCTCTCTGAATATATTTTTACGAAAAGTGAAAACAAACAACACTCAGTTTTCTTTTTTGAAGTTTTACTTAATAAAATATACGTTTGAGTACATTTTATGACATGTAATTTTCGATTGATTTAAAAGGTGTCCCACAACTTATGACTCGAAAAAAGCTATATGTCCCAGAATATACAGTGCACAAAAAAATTACTTTTAAAATAAATGTATGGTGTCCCAACAAATACAGTGTCCCAACATATATGGTAAATAAAGTAATCAGTTTATATGAATAAATCGCACTGTCTCCGGCATACTTGATATTATACCATTCTTTGTAGACTGGAACCTGAAATAAATATTAAAGATAATAATTTCTTTCTCATTAGTGGAATATCCCTGGATTATCATAAAATATGCTATTTTCATATAAATTTTTCTTAGCTCTGTTTAATTGTCGGTAACCGAGTGAAACAAAATTACAAGAAGAACCATTCACTGTCAGGACATTAAATTCAAACTTTTCCATTAAACAGACAAGACCATAAAATAATTGGATGTAAACAATATTGCCTCAAAAATACTTTACATTTTTAAATTGAAGTGTACATATATTTTAAAACAAAATAAATTAGTTCTTGCACTTGCTATTGACAGTACTGGTACTTATTTTTTTCTGATATATCCTCATAATTTACCACTGAATATTATTTCTGAAAAGATTATATAATTAATAATGTTATTATTTTGATAATTTTTGTTTTTTGATAGCCATTTAAAACAATATATCTGATATTAAAAAATTCTCTTAATATGAATTTAAAGCAAATATATCACTTTAGGAATTAATTTAACATATAATTGTCTGAAATTCAGAAGAGTTATTGAATGTGAAAAGTATGTTATAATTAGATGATAGCATGAGTTTAAAGCATCTTTCTTTGATAATTTTTTCCTGAGATATTACTTGGCCAATGTACCACTTTTACAGCATTTCATTCCTGGAAAGCAGGTTCACATTTTTCCCAACAGTAATAGGGTTATCTTTATTATTATTATTATTATTATTATTATTATTATTATTATTATTATTATTATTATTATTATTATTGAATATGCATGATGTACAAGTTTTTTTTAATATTCACACTAAGTTCATTAGAAACTTTCAGAAGGTAAACTTTCCCATTTTCATAAATCATTTTTTAAAGTTAAATATTTTTTAATAGGGTGTCAAATGTATAATTTAATAATTCATTTTTTAAAGTTAAATATTTTTTTAATAGGGTGTCAAAGGTATAATTTAATAATTCATTTTTTAAAGTTAAATATTTTTTAATAGGGTGTCAAATGTATAATTTAATAATTAATTTTTTAAAGTTAAATATTTTTAATAGGGTGTCAAATGTATAATTTAATAATTCATTTTTTTAAGTTAAATTTTTTTAATAGGGTGTGAAATGTATAATTTAATAATTCATTTTTTAAAGTTAAATATTTTTTTAATAGGGTATCAAATGTATAATTTAATAATTCATTTTTAAAGTTAAATATTTTTTTAATAGGGTGTCAAATGTATAATTTAATAATTCATTTTTTAAAGTTAAATATTTTTTAATAGGGTGTCAAATGTATAATTTAAGTGTATTTAAATTTAAGTGTAATTTAAGTGTAATACATTTTTTAAAACTATATTTAAATATCTAGTTTTGCTTTTGGAAAGAGAACACATTCAAATTATTGTTTGTGTTTGTTCAGTTACTATACAACGTCACAAAATCTTACAATACAGCTTTCAGTTTTAATATCAGAGACAAAATAAATTCTTCTTTTTGGGGGATTTCTCTTAAAAACTGGACTTGGCTATAAAAAAAATATATACTATTTTTGATGAAAATTTGAATCTACAGCTCTGCCAGTGAGAGTATGTAAGAAAGCTTTGCAGTGGCTTCCCATGGGTCAATGGTTGTTCCTTAGTTCTTCCTCCACCAGTTATAGCCATCTATATCATCACTGAAACATTGCATTAAACCCAAAACTACATAGCTGTTTTGAAAAATCCAGGAGAATGAAATATTCATGATTGTTCCAGATACACTTTTGAGGTACTTGTTTGTTATACAAGTTGGTTATTAACTGCAACGACTTCATAAGATTTGCTTTTACAATCTGCAAAAGTTTGTTTCTACCCAGCTTTCTGACAGCTGCCTATATTCTGGTGTTAGGTTTGTTTTCTACATTATCTGTTGTCCTGATTCATTTGAGAAATGTTCCAGCTGTTGAGTGATGAATTTCTAGTACTTATATTTATATCACTCCACATTTAATGATATACTGTTTTATTTTTGCTTTTGAAAATATATTTATCCACTTATTGCTGACAACAATCTGATTTCTAAAAATAGACATTATCTGACAGAGTACAAGACATTCCAGTGAGGTGAACATGGTGGGTTTGTATTATTGGCCATTTGGTAAGAGCACTAGGAACATTTGACAGTCAGCCATTTGGATAATGGAAACAATTGTGGCTCCTGATTATACATGAAGAATGATAGTTTTACATTGTATGTACTGTGAAAATTGAAGGATTTTAATTTATTTGCAAGTTTTCCTATATTTTTTGAAAATGGTGGAAACATGCACACATTGAATAGCACACCCATAACACATTAGTTATCTAATTAACATGATGTTTACCACTGATTGCTTTTTTATGCAATGGCTTATCTTAACTTTGCAATAAATCTCTGTATTTTGGGGATGTATAGATGTTTTTATTTAATTTCTTTTACAGAGAAGTATTTCTCGGAAAAGCATGAGTATGTAGATGTTAAAGATGAAGGAGGGAAAAAATTAGGAACTGTAGGAATCACAGACTATGCTCAGGTAAATCAGTAGTTAATTAAGTACACTATATATTAGTAACAGAACGATTAGTGTTATAGGTAAGAAGTTGGTTTGCCTGGACTTCATATGAGGAAATGCATCCGTCAGAATGTGGAGATGTGGAGAAATTCTTTTAGATAACTATATCACATTTGCCAAACCTCCCTTGGCTATATACAAATTAAGTAACATCTGTAGGATTTTCAAGCTTGACATTTGCCAGGATTCTTACTCATAGAATTTCCAGAAGGACAGTCAAAGAATCTGACTCTTTAACAAGTGAGATCTCGGTCTCGGGTTTTTTTTTTATATACTGCAATGCATATTGACTTAATATCTTACAGGAATACTTCCGATTTTTTAATAAAATTTTAGTTTTATGTTCATTTTATGCATGGTATAGTGGGTTATTTTGTTACATTGTACTGATGGTTATTTATACATGTACTCTAAAAATAGATTATTTAATACATTATTTTTTAGATTATTGTATAGAAGGTATATGCACTGTAATTTAGGCTGTTTTGTAAACTATTTAATGGGTTATTTTAATCTATTTAATGGGTTATTTTAATCTATTTAATGGGTTATTTTAATTTATTTAATGGGTTATTTTAATTTATTTAATGGGTTATTTTAATCTATTTAATGGGTTATTTTGATTGTGAAGAAACTTTAGCAATTTGGCAGTCTCACTTTGGAATTAATGAAATTCAGTTCACAAATTTATTACGGTTTCTCGTACTCATAACTTGTGTCACTATCATAAAATGCACCAACAGATTAGGGTCCTTGTTGTTTGGTCTCTTGCAGAATGCATAGACCCATCTGATGGCACATGTTGCAGTGATATATCTGGGTCTTTTCGGTTTGAACTTAGATAGGTGAATATATATACAGTACCAGCTGTCCAAAAAATATTTCTTTTATTTTGTGAAACTTTTAATTGCTAAAAAGAGGCATAACAGTCATCTATTTCATTCATGGACAAATAGGTAGTTGGGTTTTTCATCATAACATCTTTCAAAATTAATTATCAGTGACTTTCTGTTGTATCATACCATATGTACTTGCTTATAAGTTGAGTCAGACTGAAAACAACAAAGTGCCTGATATACCATAGAAAAATGTGCATGCAAGTCAGGGTCTGTACTGTTTGTTCTACTCTACTGATTACTCCAAACAAACTGCACTATGCGATGGTAGATCTGGGTCTGTGGAGTTTGCAGTTGGACTTGACTTGTAAGCAAGTACATATGGTAGTAAATTGTTCAAAGGTAAATGTTTGTTACATTTCATTGATTCTTTGTTCATGATTATAGTGCATAGTTCCTTCCTGGCTGTTTTTTGATAACTGCAGCAACCTAACTACTGCTATGGACATCATTAGGACAGGTCATGTTCTTTGCTTGCATTTTAAACATGCTTACAATAGAAAAATGCATGGAGTGTTCTTGTCTGATGCAAACCTTGGACTAAGAATAAAACTACTGACTCTTTTTTTTTTTTTTTAACTTAACAGACCGTGAAATCTAGCTTGGATGATGTAAAACTCCTAGCTTGAGTGTTCATTTGTGATGACATTTCCAAAGTAATATCATTTGTGATGAGATGACCTTTGAAAAATATAGTCTTTTGAGATGGCGTTTCAACAGTATAGTCATTTGTGTGAGATGATCTTTTAAAAGCATAGTCATTTAGTTGTTTGTGATGAGATGACCTTTCAAATGTAGTCATTAGTGAGGAGATGACCTTGCAAACAGTAGTCAGTTGTAATGTGATGACCTTTAAAACTATACTCATTGCTCTGAGACAAAATTTCAAAAGTATTGTCATTTGTGAATAGTTTCACAAAATTTCAATCTCAAACTCTCGAGTTTATCATTTCCAGGCCTATTTTCTCATTTAATTGTTCTTCCTAACTATTCTTAAGTCGAATGCTATACAAGTAATTTGGATCTGTACTTTTTAGAGTGTGGTGGAGGTAAAAGTAGCCTATCATGTTAATATATGGTAAATTTTGCTAAACAGTACTATTGGTTATTGCCACTAAAATAAAATCCTCTCTTTATCTGCACTTACAGAAATGACTTGGCAAAATAAAAAAAAACTTTTGGGCCAAATGACTAAATGTCACGTCTGTGTAAATAGCCCATTACCGGTACATCATATGTGCAGAAATATTTTCTTTAACACAAAGTGTGGTCTTTTACTGGAAAGAGTATGCTGAGTGTTCTGGTTTCTTGGTGCTTTACAGTCAGGAGGTTTACTGAAGTCATGATAGTGAGTGGAAAATATGAAGAAAAGTTCATGAAAACTGCTGCTTGCAGTAGAATTTTGATAAAAGAATACCATTTATTTTGCAGGACAAACTTGGAGAGGTTGTGTATGTACAGTTGCCAGAAGTTGGATCCCAGCTTGAAATGGAAGGTAAAGACTTGATTGTTGGTTTCACAAGCATTAGGATATATACTGAGAAAGATTTCTGACTGAAATCTATCGTAACTTTGCTGTCATTGTCAATTTAAAGATTGGAGTGAGAGCTATTAAAATGTCATGTATTTTGCTATTCATCAGATATGCTTGGTGTTCAGTTGAACTCTTCTTTGAGTTTTCCTTTCCCTCTTCTTGAAAATAAAATGAGTTTAATATCCTATGGATATTGTTAGTAAAGAATGAGAATCCATCTCGGGACAACAAAATGTGTTTTGATTTGACCGTTGCTTTCAAAGACCATGTAGTCAAAGCACAGATTGATTGAGGACTATAGTGTTTCCACCTGTCTTGAGAAACCAAAATAATTTCACATAATGTGTGGTCTTTCTTGTACTGTCTTGTGATTGTTGCAAAATGTGCCATTCTGTTTATGTGAAATTTGGTTGTTGATGATGTTATGGGTTAACACAATTTTTTAGCATGTGATAGCTTTACCTGGGGGCTAGTATATTTGGTGGAGGAAAAACCAGTAAGGAATTGTCAACTCACAGGACGCTATTGGAAAGCTTTCTTTTACACCCACTTTGGCCGAACCAGAGATTCAAACGCACATGAACAGAAGTGAGATGTCCATGACCTTTAGATCAGTCAGACACCCAGGAACCCTGTAAGTTTTGGTAATTTAAGACTTGGATGTATTGAACAACATGTACAACACTAGAACACATTGTAAGAGTGGAGGTTTTTCATCATTACAATCTGGTTGTAATTTTCGATTGATAAAAGCAAACAATATAGAACTTAAGATAGATTTATAATAAGGAGCATTATTAAAAGATTTTTGTGTTTCTCATCTAATTAAGTGGAGTCTATAAACGAGTCATTAAAATGCATTAAAAGGAATTTTCATTGCCGCTTATTTGTTTCTTCACAGTATATGTCAATTCCTTGTGATCTGATGCAATCGTTTTACCTGTGAATTATGTTTGGCAACTGTCCATCTGCACACATCACACATTATTTATGAAAATTGTCAAGTATTATGTCCAGATCTCAGCATAACCTTCAGAGTACACTTTTTAGAAAATAAAATCAAAATTTTTAAACTTAGGGTCTAGAACTAAGGACTGGAAGCCCTGTAAGCATAGTACATAGTAGAAAATTAGTTCTTTATTTGTTTTTAAGTTTGAATCAGTGACTTTACAGAGAAAGATTTAAGTTTAGTTATTTGGTTCATCATCATGCCTTAGTGTAACTTGGATAGGATTTATTTCCCCTTGGTTCAAATAAATTATGTGGCTGGTTCTGCTTTGTATTGTAACCACATTGAGGCTTAAAATAATTGAAATAAACACATACTTTTGAGTGGCCTTGTATATCCTCATGGTAGACAACATGGTGCCTATAACAAATTTTGACAAATTTCTGAACCTTTTTTTATTTTTTTAAGAACTAGACTTTTTTATTTAGTTGTTGAATGATTCATGATGGGTGCTTATCAGGAAAGAAATTATTACAGATTGAATTCTGATTTAAAGTTTCACTTCCTGATAAGCATAATGCTGATTGAAAATCAGGCGATTGTTTCACTAAAAGCATACAACTTGCAAGTGGGTGTTTCTGCCATGCATATTTTATTAATGTTAGGTTTCAGTAAAACATTTGAATGGAGAGTACAATTATACATGAATAAACCTTTATATGTATATAAGTTAAAATGCATATGAACAAGAAATTTCTCTTTAATTCCATTGACCGTTTTTGACTTTTGTGCCATTTTCTAGTTAAATGTCAGGAGGGATATTATGTTCATGTTTGATTCAAAGTGTAAAATGACCCATAAATGTTGTTAATAAACTAATGTTACAGTTGACTGCTTCATTGGCCTAAGTGGTCAGAGCATCCACCTCGGATGCAGAAGGTCATGGGTTTGATCCCCAGCCAAGTTATGCCAAAGACTTATAATAATGGTAGTAACAGCTGCCTCGCTTGGCACTCAGCATTAAGAGGTTAGTGTTAGGACTGGTTGACTTTGTCTCAGAATAGCATGACTGGGTGGGACATCATGCTACATGTCTGTGGTATGATGTCCCAGTGCTAGAAATCACTATAAACTGCCTCACTGCAGAATCATAGCTATATGACTGAATCATTGTTAAAGCTACATTAAAAAATCCAAATCTCACACACACACACACACAGTTTTACCAAGATATGCTGGTCTTTTTTGTCATTGGCCATAATATAATAGCAGCTGAAAACAGGTACATTTGCTCTAGAAGCCCACCATATATTTTGTTGTGCAACATCAGTGAGGGCTTTTGTATACATGATGAACTTACAGATGAATTGTTTGAAGATTTTGACTGCCGTTGCCAGCTTTGATCTAAGTTAGAGTGGTGGATATGGGGAGTTGAATGTTTTGATGTAAGGAGTTGATTTGGTCAGAGCTTGACAGAAAAGCTCTGGAAATTGATTGGGAACTTTAAGAAAAGGCTTCAGAGTTGTTTGCTGATGGGTATATATTATCATATTATCACTGTTTACTGATGGGTATATATTATCATATTATCACTGTTTACTGCAGATCTGCCACTAATCTTGATGTACACTGGATCGTCAAAATTTTTGTTTCATAGTCTAAAAATCGCAATTTCCAGATTTTTTGCCCCGAAATCCTAAATTTTACAAATGCCCAAAAATGTTTTAAAATTCCTTTTGATTCAAGCTGGTTGTGCATAGAGAGCAAATGTAATGCAGAAATTCTGTGATAAATACATTACAGTCATACCATGAAAATCTATCACTTTTTCATCTTATATGGTGATATTTAGTATCTTAATTTAATTAACAACATAAAAGATGAAATGTAAAAATAGTATATTTTCATTCTCTTGACTTAGCATATGCTTCTATATTTAGTAAATAACAAAATACAGTGGAGATGTCAGTTGCTTGGTCGAGTTTTTGTAAATACAGTAGAACCTGTCTTGAAAAACCACCCCTTCTTCCCAAAAATAATGGTCTCTTAAGACAGGTGGTCTCACATAACAGGTCATAACACTATATAATCAATAAATCTGTGCATTGAGATTCTGGTCTCTCAAAGCAGTGGTCTCTCAAGACAGGTTTTACTGTATATGGTCACAAACACTGATCCTGTTTTTTTTCCTACATATTCTAATTTTTTTCTTTTGTATCCTGATTTTCATTCCACTCAATGTGGCAGGTCTGTCACATTCAATTTACAGGCTGGTACATTGCAATAAGTTTTTCTGTAAAAGTTAACAATGTTAGTTCTTTAGAATTTATGTAAAATATCTTGCAAACAGTTACGGATTTTGGAGTGATTTCATGAAAACGTTTATAACAACTTAGTACATTATGTTGGGATTGTTTCAGGCATGCCCTAAAGCATTGCAGGTTTTAATTTTACTGATCATAGACTGGAAGAGTTTATGGGATAGCCAGTCTATCCATTGCCACAATTTTTATATTGGTTTGTTTGTGTGATTAGGATTTGTAACATACATGTAGTTTTAAAAAAAATCAGTCATAATCGCTACGATGTCTGCATTGAGGCAGTTTATAGTGATGTCTAGCACTGGCGCATCATGCCGCAGACTAGTAGCATGATGTCCCACCCTGTCACATTATCCCGACACCAAGCCGTCCAGTCCTAACACTAACCGCTTAATGTTGAGCGTTAAACAAGGCAGCTATTTTTGTAAGTCTTTCGTATGACTCGGCCGGGGATCGAACCCACAACCTCCCGCTTCTGTGGCGGACGCTCTAACCACTAAGCCACCGGAGCGGTCAATTTTAAAAAAAAAAATGTAAAATTAATTTGGCAATGTATGGATATCCAATGTGGCAGTAACAGTAGCCATCTTGAAAATATTGTCACATCAGCATGATGTTTTCAACAAAAGACCTTTTATAATGTCTGGTTGGTTAGAAATGAAAAAGGTGCTGATCTGATGTCCTTTATGGCCACCATGACAACAATATTGACCGTCTTTTTATTGCTACTTTTCAATCAGAAAGTCATATTGGCATTTGGACCCAAAAACGTTTATAGTGTCTAGTTGGAGCTTAATGAAAATGGTACTGCCTGGATGTGCAGTATGATTTGCCACAGCAGTCATCTTGAAAATATTGATATTGCTATTCTTCTTTTACTTTTTGAATGAATGGTCACAATGTAGCAGCATGGGATTTTCACTAATTGACTTCTTACGATATCTAGGAGGATCCTTATGAAAATGGTGCAAATCTGATGTCCAATGTGGCCACCATAGTAGCCACATTTGGTAATTTTCCAAATAATTATTTGTGCTTCATTTGCATTGTCATTTGCAATCATTCTGCATTTTGTTTGCATTTTAGTTCCTTTATAATGCATGTACCAATATTTTAATTCCAGTTTTTGATTAATATTGGGAGAACTATTGCTTTCATATTTTGTCTAATTTAACATGTACTCTGATAAACCGAAAATGCATTAAATTCAAGAGACTGCATTGAATTTATGATAAATAATATATAACTAAAACTGCAGTAAAGGCAAAAATATAGTTGTAAAGTATTTCCCAGGTAATTATATCTCTTATCATTTAAAAATAGTGCAGATACAACAGAAAATTTAGCGGCAGCCTAAACACTGTTTGGCATGGTTTGTAATTCAACCATAATAATAAAGGCCAAGCAAATTATGATCAAACTTGGTATGAATGTTTCCTAAGACATTACTAAATCAAAGTGCATCTCCTCCAGCAATATTGTGATTTTCCTAGCAACTGGGTGGAATACTTATACATTTTATACACACACACACACACACGATACCACAAAGTCTGTCTTTCTGTGCATCCTGCTTTCATAAACTTTCATTTCATTAATTTTAATTCACTTCCTTAATGCAGAGCTAAGCAGTTGTGATACTGCAGGCATTGGCATCAGTGTTTGTACAGATAGAAGCATATACATACGTAAACCCACACTTATTGTCAACCATTCTTTTTCTAGGTCTTATGCAGCACTTTTTAGTTGGTTTCCCTGCACTGAAACTTAGTGCAAGGATGCATCCTAATGAGTACCACAGAGTAGGTTATTGTGACTTATATTTCATGCTTCATTCACCATGGTTAAATTTTGTGTTTTAAACTTATTTCTCGAGCTTTTTTCATGGTAGAATCATCAAACTAAATGATGCATTCCTGTTAGTGCCACATTTTTACAACAAAAGAATATCATGGTGACCTACATTTCACATTTTACAGAAATGGGTTATGTTTTTGTATTTGACTCATAACCAGATAAGAATTAGCACACAGTATACATACTGTTATATTAAGATTTCTTAAACTTTGTGAGGGGTCAAATGTATGTATGAAAGGAGTGCATGTACAATGATTGCCACAATAAAGGGAAGTAAATCATGGTAATACTTTCTCCATTGACTTCAGTTTTCACCAGCTTTGAGCAACCAAGTGTTAATAACATGGAAAGTTAACTATTTTATTATTTATCAAAGGAGGCTGTTGCATCTACCAATTGTGTCATTGTGAGCAGGATAGAAAGAGATGTAAATTTATTTGTCAAACATTTGGGAAAGCTTGAAAATTATGGAATTAAAAAAATATATAAATGAATTATCAAAGAACAAAAGCAAGGTAACAGACATAATGGACATTGATAATTCCAATTCTGACATCACTGCTGCTTGAGTGCTTAGACCCAATGTTGCCTTCACTAACTGATGTTATTAATATCTCTCTCTCATCAAGGGAATTCCCATCATTTTTCAAAACTGCCATCGTAAAGCCACTTCTGAAGAAACCAACACTGGACCATAACGATTTAAAGAACTACCGCCCAGTTTCTAATCTCCCATTCATCTCAAAAATCTTAAAAAAGGTTGTTCTTACTCAACTTGTATCTCATTTGAATTCAAACAGTCTTTTTAGCAATGTACAGTCTGCATATCGCCCTTGCCACAGTACGGAAACTACTCTTCTGAAAGTATTTAGTGAAATTCTCTCTGCTTTGGATAGTGGAAAGATTAGAGTCCTCACTCTCCTGGATTTATCTGCAGCATTTGACACAATAGACCATGATATATTACTTCACCGTCTCCAGCATGTATGTGGCATTCAGAATATAGCCTTACAGTGGTTCAAGTCCTACTTAGTCAATAGGACACAAATTATATCTGCAAATGGAATACACTCCAGCCCAGTTGACGTATGTTGTGGTGTTCCACAGGGATCTGTTCTTGGACCGGTTCTCTTCATTCTGTATACTCAGCCGCTCTCAAGTGTCATAGATCATCACCCAGTGTTGCACCAATTGTATGCTGATGACACCCAAATATACAAATCTAGCCACCTAACTGAAGTTGATGCTACCAACCATGGAGTAGAGAAGTGCATTTCTGATGTGAAATCATGGATGACATGTAACAAGCTGCAGAAGAATGATGATAAAACTGAGGCTATTCTGATCACAACACAAAGACTTTCTCATTCACATCCTTTACCTCAGACAATAAATATCAGCAACACCAACATTAAATTCTCAGTCAGTACGGAACCTAGGCATTACTCTAGACAGTACTCTCACATTGCACCAATATGTCATGAACATATCCAAGGCTGCATATCTTGAATTGAGACACATCAGTTCCATTCATAAATATCTTTCAGTTGATGCCACTAAAACACTTGTGTGTTCATTAGTACTTTCAAGACTGGACTATTGTAACTCAATTCTGTCTGGTTCGTCACAATATTTACTCCAGAAACTTCGAAAAGTTCAAAACACAGCTGCACGGATCATCTTTAGAGTACCTCGATCAGAGCACACCTTACCACTGCTCTATACCCTACATTGGCTATCAATTTGATACAGAATCAAACACAAAATTTGTTCTCTGTGCTATGTTTCAATGACAGACTCCAGTCCAACATACCTATCCAGCCTCACCCATGTGTATACACCAGCTAGATCCTTACGCTCTTCTTCTGATAATCGTATACTCATTGTTCCCAAGGTGAAAACAAAGTCATATGGACGTTCGTTTGCACACCAGGGCCTGGCGACATGGAACGAATTGCCCGTTGAAATTAGACACAAAGACACAGTGGTCTCTTTTAAGAGTGCTCTTAAGACTCACCTGTTTCGACTTCAGGGACAAACTTAGCGACCTAATCATGTTTTGTATCTTATATGTTTTCAGCATGTTTTTATTTTCCAATTTCATTGTTTTTGTCATTTGTTGTTCTGTAGTGTAGTCATTTCATTATTGATGGTGTAAACCGCTTAGAGCTTCGAAAGATTAGGCGCTATACAAAGTCCTCATTATTATTATTATTATTATTAATTTTTTTTCCCATCCAGTTGGATTTACCCAGTTTAATGTAATAGGTCAAGATACAGTATTTTTAAATAACATTAATTATAAATGTATTTTACTTTCTTAACATATGCATCTTTTTATAAGTCAAGAATTGTTAAGCATAAATATGATGGTTATTATGACAATTTTTTTTGTGGACATGTTTGTTTGTCGTACATTTGAGAAAATGTATTGCTCAGCATATTAAGCTATCATGGGATATCTGTCTTAAAAATCCACCATGACCAACCATTTGCAAAAACATTTTAAACATTTTCAACAGAAAAGCTATTCCTGAAATTACCATTGCGTTCACCCAAACTAACTAGTAAAATGGGATAGAATGGGATTGTGCATGTTTATATGGGTCCTTTTATAACAAAATTTTATTTTGCTATAGGACAGTTAATTCTGTTCTCATGGAGTGTAATGTTCATCCAAATTAGTATGCTTCTTGTTACAACTGGCAAATTTCATCCAATGAATGGTCTATACAAGAGGATGCTTTTAAATGATTGAAATGATATGCCATGTCCCAAATTTTGGATGAAATTCTTTTGCCATTTTTAAATTTGAATTGCCCCACTTTACAAATGTAGCTCGGTGAGATTTTGTTTACCTATCTGATGAAGTAAGTAAAATAAAAATGGTTTTAAAGTTCCAGCTTATTATTGTATACATTCTACAGATACATATGCTTCCTCCAGAATATTATTTAATATTTGCTGGTAATTATTTTGAGAAATCCGTGTCCATCTTTTGAGTATGGTTTTTAGTATGCCACCAGACAAGGGCTGGTTCACTAGAGTATACAGTGATTGCTCAGCTGTGACCATACATTTTTAAAGTTAAAGTTTGAAACTTAAATTTTAAATTGGCTATAAAAGTTAAGTAAAAATTAAAGATTGCAAAGAAATCTTTACTTAGAAAATGGGTGGCCAATATCCCTCTTGAATGAATATATTTTTTGTATGATAATATTTACAGCAGCCTAGTCAATACATTTTGAGTTGAGCTATGTAATCATCATAGTTAACGGGGAATTTTAGGGACAAGTTTTTTTTTACCTAAGGTAATAATTTTTATACTTTCAATTATTCACAGGTGAGGCTGGAGTTCTTGAGAGTGTGAAAGCCGCTAGTGAGGTATACAGCCCAGTATCAGGAATTGTAACAGCCATCAACCCCAACCATGCAGACAAACCCAACCTTGTGAATGAGTCGCCCTATGACAAAGGTAAACTGAAAACAAAGCTGATTGTTGAATAATACATGAATATTATTAACTGAGACTGTAAAATATAGGTAAAAATGCACTGCTTATTCAGAGCATGTACAAACTACCAAGTACAGTTTGTTCCAAGAACAGGGAAGTTTAATTTTGTACAATCTCTTAACTGCCTTTGTTTAGTATAATTGTTTTCCACATAAGACAGATTTTGGGAGCTCAGTGATGCTTTAACGTGATGAAATATGTGAATTTGCCTTTTCACATTAAAGTTTGCACTTAACCACTAACAAATGCAAGTTTAAAAAAATGATCTGGTGAGTGGTACTTTTCATATGTAGCAAGTGCAGATGTTGAAAAAATATACTTTTTAATCTCCTTAGTTACATGGAAAGTTGTATTTTTTTCCTTTTTTTTTCTTTCTGGAATTTCATGTGCATAAACTGTAGAATGTTCATTGAAGGTTGAACTCCAGCAATATATCCCAATCTACATGCATGACATTTACGACAAGGAATTCCACTGAACTGATCACAGTTACAGTTGGTTTTTATAGGTTAATGTAGGTTTCTATGAATAATACAATATTACTTTAGCCATAGCATGCTTCTTAATATGATCAGATTCTGACAAGTTTAAATGTCGTTTCTTTGACTTTATCAGCTATCATTAATTTGTGCTTCACAGGCAATAAGCATGCACATAACCTTTTCCACATGGTCTTATAGGTTGACTTTTCCACAGGGTTTTATAGGTTGACTTTGCATTGATTTCATAACTTGTATGTACAGCTTAGATACAAGAATTTAATATCTTATAATGTTTACAATTGAAGCATGACAGTGGTATATGAAACACTGTTAAATTATCATGGATATGAGCATGTTTAATTTCATCTCTCTAAATATGGGTTTTTAGTTCAAGACTTTTGCACGAAATATATGCATATTGGCATGAGACCATAATTTTGTGGCTAAGATTATGAAGGCCACAAAAAGTCCAGATGTAAAATTGTAGTGTTGGATAATACTACTTGACCGATTTTTAAGTACACCCAAGACATCATAAGTAAGCTTGAGAATGACTATGATGATACCTTTGCAGATGGGATCCAAATAGTGGTACGAAAAACACCTTCCAAATATTTTGCTGCTCACCGCCACTGCTGAAGTTTCTGACTAAGTTAGTCTAGCCAGTTGTCCAGTCACCAGAATTCAGTCATTTTGAAGAGTAAGCCATACAGTTATATATGGCAAACTGGTATGACCAAGTGTTACCCAGTCATACATCCAGCTGCTGTACATTCTGGTCATACAGATTCTTATATATGCCTGCAGACTGGTAAAGTCGATCAGCCTTATGTTGATTTTTGCATATCCCCTAGACATGTATTGCTATACACTGAGGGCTGTTGCTTCTTTTGTCTGATTTGTGTATGACATGGACATGAAAGGTGTGTCAGAGAAGGATATTACACCTCCCTCCCCACACACATACACTCGCCAGTGAGTATAAGGAAAATCCAAACTAGATCACTCCAGCCACAAAATCGAGCTTTTGGAGTTTTAAAGTTGCGATTGTACATATTTATCTCATTCAGTCGACAGTTGTGTGTCTGCCACGGTCTTATGTGAGCCAGGCTTAAAAGACCAAGGCTTCTTCAGATGCTGATGATGAGGATTGTCACCTTTCTTGTCTGCTGCCACAGTCGGCAAATATTCATGTGATCTCTGACTTTGTGAGATGGGTGGGGGGGAGGGGATTCCCAGGCCATCGTTTCAGAGAGGCAGTTGCCAGTGTACATCATGCTGCTGGTATTTTGCCCACTTAGACATGTACCATGCAGAGATTGCAAACCCCATCCCCATTATACCCCACTCCCATTACACCTCACCCCTAAGGTTGAGAGTATTTTTATATTGTCAACGATTAAGTTAACAAACTTTATGGATAGCTTGCACCAAGGGTAAGGAGAAACCTTACAAATTTCATGCTGTACAGGTCAAAGATAAAGGTCACTTTGAAAGAAGACATTTATCATTTGGCTGGCACACTCAGTCTGCTTTCGCCAAAGGAGTCAAGTTAGGGTATCTGGTAGCAACCCAGATTGTTACTATGTCCTGCTCATGACAGCATAGTTTCAACCTTTAGAATGACACTGCAATTTTCAGTGGATTTGCCTAGGAATCTTAAAACTGTAAGGCAATAGCCATATGCAGGGTCTTTGGTCATGGCTAATTTCATGATAGAATGTCTTCCTTTCTTTTAAAGCAGTCATTGTGGTGATGAGGGTAGAGATTGGATACTCAAGTATTTCCTACTCCTTAACCCTTAAAGTGCGTGTCGCGACTATAGTCGCGCTGTTGTTTGTGGTCCCGTAGTGCGTGTCGCGACTATAGTCGCGCTTGAGGTGAGCAACACTGATTGCATTCTATAACTTCATCTTGCCATAAATGCCTGTAAAACTATATTTGATTGGTTTAAAAAGACCCGGAACGAGCATTCTGCAGTACTTTACTATATTATTAACAATGTAATTTTACAAATGCTCGCTTCTAAACACATGGTACATGTGCAAAGCTAAAATGGCCGACGCTGAATACGACGGTGATTTCTTGCAACAAATATTAGTGATGCTGCCAGGCCGCGGGATCGCGGGTTTCTCGCAGTAACGATCGCTAGTCACGCAACTTCTAAAAATCGATGGGGGAAAATTCACGCAAGTTACCTGCGGTTCCCGCAATTTTTTATACCCAATGCGCGCTTTAAAAAAAAAAAAACATAAATTAAAAATAAACGTTTTTCAAATTAAATTTTGTTCGTCCATGAGCTCAATCAGGCTATACTGAGTTAGATTTAGCGTTTGTATACAAGCGTCTGTATGATTGAGATCTGTTGCGGATGGGGGGGGGGGTATTTTGCGGACACGCTCCAGGGGGTTCCGATTTAATTGTCTCCTAGAGGGGTATGACAAATTGATCCATTGATCAGCCATAACGGAAATTTATAAAGCGTAAGAAGTGTTTAGTTTGATGAATGTCGAAAAGGAAGATAACCGATTTCTTTACGGTAAGGTCGTCTGCTACGGACGATATTATAGAGCAAGATGAAAACTGTGATGGTTTGATGCGAACAGAAGACGTTGCACAAACCGATGACAATGAAATAGCCGGCACCTCATCCACAAGGCACGTGGAAGAGGAACCGGCTGTTGAGAAAAAGAGAAAAAAGGAACCAAAATTCCAAGATAAGTGGTTGAGTACCTACAACTGGTTAAGGAAAGAACCAAAAGGAGGGATGTCTTGTGTTTTATGTCGAGAATGTAAGAAAGATAATCCATTTACAGCTGAAAGTGGTTGCAAAAATTATCGAACATCAACTTTGACACGGCATATGGAATCAGCAGATCATGCCCAAGCACTTAGAGAAAGTGTAATGCAGAAAGTACATGAAATTCGTTGGATGGCATTCTACAGTGCATTATATGCAGTGTACCATTCATGGAAGCCTCTAGTCTGCTACTTTGAAAAACACAAAAAGGACAGCAAAACATGTGCATATATGTATGAGAATCTTACACACTATAAGTTTGTTGCCATGCTTTATTTTCTGATGGACATTATACCATCTTTGGCATCTGTTAGCATGACCTTTCAGAAACAGCAACTGGATGTGTCTGCAGTCAAACCTGTTTTGGATGGGTCTTATACTGCTGCCCAGAGAGCTAAGGAAGGGAAAAGCCATCATCAGACTCTGTTTTTAAATGAACTTAAGATGGATGGCGCTGGTAAATGTGCTTCTATAAAGGGTGTTAAGCTTGGAACAAAAGAAGGTGAAACAGAAAAGGACCAGAAGGAAGTAAGCAAAGAAATTAATCAGGCCAAGAAAGATTTTTGTGATAAGCTTGTAGATCAGATGAAAAGAAGATTTCCTGCAGAACATACAACAATAGCCACAAGTTTTGCTGCTTTGGGACTGAAAAATTTGTCATTTCTTTCAAAAGAAGAGGTTGCTGATCATGGTCTAACTGAAATGGAAACTCTAATCCAACATTTTGGAGAGGACAAGAAAATTGGTAGTGTAACCAGTAAGGCTCTTATTGATGTTGCTGCAACCTTGGCTGAATACAGCCTTGCAAAAAATGTGATTCTACAACAGAAATATCCCAGAGACAACATGATTGAGTTGTGGAAAATTATGTTTGAATATCACGAAGACCAGTTTCCGAATTTGTTTAAATTGGCCAAATTAGCAGCGGTTCTTCCACTACAAACAGCCGATTGTGAGAGGGGATTTAGTTCACAAAACAGAATTCACACTGCTCTAAGGAATAGATTAACATCAGAAACTGTGAATAAACTGATGACTATTCAGATTCAAGGGGGTCATATAAACGATTTTCAGTTCCCAAAGGCTTTGAAGAAGTGGAGTGATAAGAAACAGAGAAGAATATTTACCAGCTCAGCAAAGTGAATTGGGTATGCAGATACCTTATTATATATTTGATAGCAAAGAAGTGATATTAAGTCATTAAATGCTTGTTTTAAATTAGGTATGCATATACCTTAAAATAATATTGTCACCCATCAGCTACATTCGACATTGTCCCCCCATGATTCCCCCCCCCCCTCTAGATGTAGGTGTGGGGGACCTCCCCCTCTTAAAAAAATTTCTGGCAGCATCTCTGCAAATATTCGCTTCTGATAGTGATGCTAATAGTGATTTTGAATAAATTGAGAAAAATGACATTATTGGAGCAAGCGAGGTATTGATGGAAATACACATGAATGATTTTGAGCCAGTAATTTACGTGGAACTGGAGTCCGATGTACATGCTCGCTTGACGTGAAAAGATGGCGCACCTGTCAACCCCCATTCACTGGTAATTCAAAATTAAATGTCGAGATGGTGAATAATTAACCTACGGACTATTGAAGACTTTTTCTTAGATGACGAGCTATTGCATCTGATAGTAGATCAAACAAATCGTAGTGCAGATCAGAGAGTTCATGGGGCAGACTTGAACAAAAAAAAGTCGCATGAAGGAATGGCGGCCTGTCTAATCTGAGCATCTAAAACGTTTTCGCATCGATTAAAACAATGGGTTTGGTACATATGTCTGTTCTCGATTCCTAATGGGCTATTGATGATGTGATATCAACCGCATACATCAGCAAAAAAATAAGTATGGGATAGATTTCTAGCTTGTCCAAGCAATTTGCACCTGTCAAACAATGAGAACAATTAAGGTGACTCTTCACACAAAATCAGCCCAATGATTAAAAAAAATAAAGCCGTTGCTGAGGTTTAATCACCAGATATGGACCTTGTTTTGATGATATTATAATAAATAACAGGTGATAGTTTTTCATGAACATTAATTACTGACATGGGGATTTAAACTTATCTCTGACATTCATGGAGTGGATTTTTGCAAAATTGTCACCCTTCCTTTACCTGTGATTTTCACAATTTATATATAACATTGTGACAGACATAACATGTGCATGGTTGGACTACTAAAGAATATAACATTTCTTAGATATATTTGAACTTTTCCATCAAAAACAAACAAAAATACTGATGAAATACAATTGTAACTTGTCATTTTACCTGTATTTACGTCTGTACCTGCAAATATGTTAAACCTACACATGTGTCTTGATGCTAATCTTAAAGTATAGACACGCACCATCATTTTTTTATATAGGGTTTGTCTATCAATACTGTATATTTAATAAAATACATGCAATTTAAAGACTGCAGTTTTCTTCTTTTCTCCCCTGAAACAATTCAGCACTGAGGGACATTTTACTGCAAAACAATGCAGCACTTTAAGGGTTAATTATTTTCCAAATGTTGGTGTGATCAGGTTATGTAGTTTAAATAATGTTTCTTCCTAATATGCTTAAATAGACTTATTGTCAATTCCTTCCACCATTCCCAGATAAATGTGAGCATTCTGTAACAAGTTTTACTCTAGCTTAAACTGGTAAACATCTGTTATGCAGTGGCCACCTAATGGGAATTAAGAGAGTTAACCATGTTAAAGTTACTTCCCTTGATCTATAAGACGGAGTACTTTCCCTTATGTTAATGTTGTTTGGTGAGTATTTTCAATTATAGCTTGCACACAAATCTCCATTTTACATTCTATTACTGATTATACTCGTATTAATTAAATAAGTAATGTATTCAGTGGAAAATGGAAATTTTATGGGTAATTAAGCTTTTTCTGAGAATACTTGCCCTGTCACATTATTCTTAAACCACCCCACACCTCTTTGCAAATGCATCCTTACTGATGTATCCCTCAAGTTTAAACATTTGTCATATGGACCTAGAACACAGTTAATTTTACTATATATAGTCTACATTTGTTTGTCAGTTCTGAACTTAACACTGTGTGACAGTCAGTACAATTCATATGTTAATCTTAAATACTTTCAAAGATGATTTCACAGTTCCTGTCATAGGTTCACTGGCATGTTTTTGAGAGGCTGGACTGTAAATAATCCACTATGCAATGGAACAGATTTCACTTCTGGATCATCACCAAGACCTTGTTACTCACTGTACACTATTGCCAAAACACGCACAGAGACAATCACACCATATGCTTGTCTTCTAAAGAATAAACAATTACCATTAAATCTATACCAAGAATGCCTAAATTTAGACTGGGACTACATTGAAAATAGACTGGGACTACATGGCTACTTAATGGGAACTATTAATTCAATTTAATTGTGCTCTGATTCTATATGGGTGGAAAGGGATGATAATAAAATGGTATCTTGGAAGTTTTTCTTCTTCTGAAGGTGCAAATATATTTGTCCTCTTTGTGGGAGGGCTTGACATTTTTGGAGTTCATTTTGTAATGTTCACATACATGCCAGCCATTTTGCTTTGGTGTAATCATTACGCTTTTTTCACTAAGTTATGCATAAACGTATATGGATTACGCTTTTTCAGTATATCCTCCTAAAAAGATCAATTATTTGTTTTCTTGTTTTTATCAATATTCCATTAATCCCACAGACTGTATTTTAGAAAAGATGTCTTTTACGTAACTACAGTATAAGAATACGCTTGTGTTCTACTTTCAAACTTTCGACCTCAAATTCTATTTATAGCATCTGTATGGCTTAGTGAGGAGAGAACAGACTGGTTTTCTAATTTAATCTTTACGCATAGATTCTTTGTTCTAATTCAAATTTACTGCAGAATCGGTCTAAAGGTATTTGGCACTCAAAAGTATATTTTATTTTAGTCAATGCATATATAGGAGCAAAAATATCTCCTTTAAAAAATTTCACAGATGAATTTAAAAAAGGCACCAAAAAATAGAAAAAAAATATGAATGCAGCATCATGTGACATCTGTTTCATGCCATGTAGAATTTTTTTTATAATTGGCGCTAAATGTCTTAAGATGGATTCTAGTCAATGTGTATGTAAAGCTAAAAGTGCTACATATGATAACTTGAAAAAGTAAAGGATGTTAAAAGACGAGATGGACAAATAAATCATTGTTTATTAAAATTTTAGCATGTTATATGTGTATAATGCTTTTTCTGCCTGGATTCCGCTTTTTGACCACTTGGATTACACCTTTTCCTTGTCAGGGGTTGGCATGTATGTGTTAATGTAACCATGTAAATATTCTCACAAAAAGTGTTATAAAATTTTCTGTTTGCAGCCAGAAGATTCTATAATAAAATTTGTTTCGCATTTAGTTGATTAGCTGGTCTGCACTAAGTGTTGAGGGGTTTATGCAATAACCCTATGTAAAGTCAAATGGCAGTGGCAGCAGCAGTGTTTTTAATTTAAAATAAAAATTAAAAAATTAATTTTAAATGAACATAAAGAAATATATTCTACTCAATAATAGATTGCTGGGGAGGGGGGTATCTTCTCATAGCTTTTTGTTCACAGTGAAAAAGGAAAAACATTTGGTTTCCAATATTTGCCTTTTTTTCAAGCATTAACTGTCTAAAGGTAACTGATGCAAATCTCTTGATATAATATGTAAACTTTGAAACTAAGTTTTAAAAGACTATTTTACAGGGAAAATAATTTTTGTTTAATTTTTTTAACTATTAGATGACCTTTTGTTCACTCGGCAAAATGTAAATGCAGTTTGGGTTAAGTATAAACAGTTACAATTTTCCATTCTTTGCCCAAGTTTTCCATGTTTTATTCACTCTTAGAAAATGGTATGTATTAAAAACAACTTTAGAAATCGACTTTTCCACATGAACTAATTTAGAAAAACAACATTCTAAAATGGAATAATATCACATAGCTGTACTTACTATTTCCAAAAATACATAGTATAGTATCACTTATCTCTTAGTGTTCTTGTATATTAGCATACATCAGATGTAACAAGTGGGCAAGTAATATCATTCATTTATTCATTACAGTATAAATTAGCCTTTTGTACTTCCTGGGTTGCACATTACTAGTGGTACTAATTTCGGTGTTGTGATGGATATTTTTTCTTCCATTAGTTTTTTTTCCATAAACTAAAATTATGTAATTTCAAATGTTTTCAGATAGCAGATAAAGATCATTTATTTTGTTTTGCAACCAAAGAGATAGAGAAACTATGAAATCCCATAATCACAATTTTTTTTTTGACACTTTGTGATTATAATGTTAAGACACTTTGTGATTCTAATAAGTTATAACACTGATTGTAATAAGTTATGAGACTTTGTGATTGTAATAAGTTATGACACTTTGATTGTAAGAAGTTATGATACTTTGTGATTGGAATAAGTTATGACACTTGGTGATTGTAATAAGTTAAGACACTTAGTGATTGTAATAAGTTATGATACTTTGTGATTGTAAGAAGTTATGATACTTTGTGATTGGAATAAGTTATGACACTTGGTGATTGTAATAAGTTATGATCCTTTGGGATTGTAACAAGTTATGATATCGTTGGTTTGGTTTACTTTAGTGCTTTATGGTACAGCAACACTTGTAGGTTATTTAGTGCCAAGGCAGTTGGAGTAAAGTTCTTTGCTGATGACACACCACAGTGGCTGACCCAGGTTGGTCCAATGATTCGAACCCACACCATTATGAGACACATTAATTTAATATAATTGGAAAATTGATAAACAAAAAAAAACAGAAGTTCTTCTTGTAGTTCCAGTTAAATATGCATTGTTAAAAATTGTGTGGCTTCGTTTAACACTCATTCAACAAGTAAGCATCAGTGTGTTAGGCAATAAAGATGGGACGTATAAAACACATTTTCAGTCAATATTAATTTTGTATTTGGTGTCTTTGTTACACAGTATTAACATATGGTGATTAGTTCTCAAACACAATCATCTTTTGATTCAAAACTTCATTTGTGTGACAATTCTTGATTTATTTTTTAATTATTGACTGTTCATAAAATATTAAAATCATATGAGAAATTATACAAATTAGTTTTGAGAGGTGGTTATTAGCATAGTCTGATCTCAGCACGTTAGCTTGCATTTATCAGACATTTGCTTTGTTATGCTAGCTTATTTTGGAATATTTTATCAACTTCTTTTTAAAAAGCCTTTTGTTTTAATTTTATGCTTATTATCCAAGCTGTCTGGGTCAAATGAACAAAACTTGACTATATTAAAAATGTTTTACTTCTTTCACTTAGTGATAGTTCATATTATTTATCCTTTTTTCAAGCTGGTTATTCAAGATTAAGTTGTCCAAGCCTTAAAAAATGTTTTACCAATTTCACTTAATTGATAGATCATATTATTTATCCTTTTTTCAAGCTGGTTGTTCAAGCTAAAGCTGTCCGAGTCATAAAAATGTTTTACTAATTTCACTTAATGATAGTTCATATTATTTATCCTTTTTTCAAGCAGGTTCAAGCTAAAGTTGTTAGAGGCATAAAAATGTTTTACTAATTTCACTTAGTTATAGTTCATAATGTTTTTCCTTTTTTCAGGCTGGTTGTTCAAGATTAAGTTGTCCGAACCAGAGGAGCTGACGAAATTAATGACAGAGGAAGCATACCTTGCATACATAAAGACGATCGAATGAGAACATCTGAGATGCCTTTTTTTCAATCTGTTAGCTTGTCTTTACTTGATTTATTATGATATCACATTGATTTGGACCAATCAGCTCCTTATTATTTTGTGTGTGCATGGACATTTTTGTCTAAATATCAAGAGTTGTTTTTGCTGGGCAAGTCCCATTTGTTAACACTTGTCTTATATTGTAATATATTTAATCAGCAGATTTGTGTGTAGTGGTGCTCCACCTAAATTCTATACTTTTTCCAAGTTTCAGATTATTGTTTTGTTGTGGCTCGGATTTTTTCAAATTTATTAGTACACTTTTCTGATCCTGTCCAACCCGCCTTGGCAGAAGCTCAGGATATAATTTACTATGGCATCAGTGTGCATATGATTAGTGTACAGATGTCTGTACAGATGTCTGTCTGGCTACATCCCAGATTAAGTTCCGTGTTAAGTTTTATTTTTAGATTAAGCTCAATGCTTAAGTTGATTTATTTCAAGCAAAATAAATGTTTGAACTGCTCAAAAAATATTTGAAGTTATGTAAAATAACCCCCCTAATTATTGTATTGACTGTTCTTCTATGAATCATTTGTTTTTAACTTTATTTTCTCACACATAATGTGTGCCTGACTGTGAATTGTAAGAGCCCGGATCTTGTGTTGTAGAATGAGCTGACAGATCTTGGTGTATACTGTTCAAAGATGGATGGATGTTATATATTGGTAAATATGGTAGAAAAAATATTTTCGTTGTAGTGATTTGGCATTTATTGGTAGATATGGTAGAAAAAATATTTTCGTTGTAGTGATTTGGCATATATTGGTCAGGTTAGTCTTGACCTTTCTAGCCACTATTTACATGTGCTTTTGTAAATGCCACGTTGATTGCACACCTTAAATGATATTATTACATTATTACATTTTCAGTATGTCATCACTTGTTATCACATTGTGTTGTAGCACAACAAGCCCTGGGAGGGATGGGATGTAAACTGAGGTGATTACAACCTCTGTCTCGTATTTAAGAGTTAATTTTAAAAATTGTCTGCAATTTTGATAAAAATGAAAGAATTGAATTATCCTGAGGAAAAAAATTATGAAGTTGATGAAAAGCATATGTCACCTTGGAAAATCACTAGCAATCTAGGACATAATGTTATTTATCCACATGTAAGTCCGGTCTAACTGCAAACAGCATCTACCCTGATCTGCTGTAGCATAATGAGTCAGCAGATCAGGGTCTGTATTTTTCTTCTGCTGAGTAGACCTGACAATCTGCATAGACCCATATTTGCTGGCACATTATTTTTAAATCTTTTTTAAACATTGAAGAGCTTCCATTTTAATAACCTCCACAGTTTTCTTATGTTGATCTAAGTCAAATTATGATCTTTGAATTAGCATTTATTAGTGCTTCTGTTTATTGCCTAAACCTTTGTACAAGTAGTCTTGCTTAGGTTCTCAGTCTTTCAATCTGAATAAATTATTATTGCCTTTATGCTTTTGAAAACTAGCACAGCATTGTTTATCCTGTGAATTTGTTTTGCTGTCCGATACTTCTGTTTAAATTCAGGCTTTCTTGAATTTTTTAGTAACTCTGCATTTGAGTAACAAAGCATCTTGTTTGGCTAAAGTTTTACTGATTTCTCGCTTGAGTTATGTATGGACTTGCTTATAAGTGTTTCCATATGCACAGACCCAGATCCGCATAATGTGTAGGCAGCTGATGGATTATTTTGTATGTTCAGCTGATAACTTAGTACATTTCCATGGACCCGTTAAATGATGGCAAAACAAGGTCTTTGCCATTTGCAGTTGGAATAGACTTATAGGTGAATTTATTATTTTGCATATTGTATTTCAGTTGCATCAGATATTTTTGTTGTTGTAGGGTTTAAGACCATTTTTCAGCACACGATAGGCTATACATGGCGGCTATTATTAATGGTGTCCTCAGAACCCAGGGAAAACCCTTGTAAAGAACCACCGGCCCATGAGAAGCTACTGGCAAGCTTTCTCACATACCCACATTGGTTTAATCTGAGACTATAACCAATGCAGAGGTGAAATGGCAGTGATCCATAACAGAGAGTGCTTTAGACCACTCTGTCACTCGGGCTTCCCAGATATTTTGTAAAGGTAGAGATATAAAAATATGCTTGGCTCTTGAATCATACAGTAATGAATGTTTTTGTTCTTTGTAAACAGGTGATGTGTTATACCAATTCAGGGATGGTCCTGGATTTTAAAAAGCTGTCGCCCTAAAAATCGCCAACCTCAATATTTTGTCGCCAAATTTCAAAAAGTGTCGACAGAACAAGTGGTGTACATTTTTCCAAGTGTTAATTTAGTCTATTAGTGTAACAGGCCATGAAAATTACAAAAGATGGGTTAGTTAATACTTTAATTACAACAAGCATTAACAAAATGTTATATAAAAATCCGTCGCATTTTTAGTGCTGCTCACTTGTTGAATGCAGTTTCAAAGTCTAATTTTTCACATCTGTATATGCTGATTCTCATTAAATTCTCGAGAGATGAGAAGCAGAGTTTATTTCTGATGTCAGCATCCCGCATTGCTGTTTGTGCACGTGTATGACTGTTGTTACCTGAAAAAAATGCATTATCAACTTTAGTTGACATTTAAATAATAATAAAACCCAATGATCGTACATTGCTATGTAAGAAAAAGTGATGTATAATGCGACCGTTGATTGCATGCATTCCATAATTAAATTACCCCCCCCCCCCCCCCTTATGGCAAGCTTCACAAAGCTTGTAGTGAATTGTTTCCTTAATCCCAAGAATGATCACTGAATGCTGTATAAATTTTCTCAACAAGTAATATAGGATCTCCATTCCCACGAACAAAACTTACACGAGTCAACACCTGCCAATATTGGACCGTATATATAAGCATAAATTCACACCCAATTTAGGGATTCTTTCACTCCTGTATTTTGAGAAATAAATAATTATATTTAATTATGCAAAACTTGTTTATTTGTTTTTTGCTATTTCTTGTTGTGGAGTTTAAGTCTCTGTAGCAGTAACACGGGATTGATGGCAACAGGAAAAGATCAGTGAGTAAAATGCACAAATATTACTTGTCGCGCCTGGATTCATGTTTGGTGACATACTCCATCTTCAAAATATCACAGCCAGTTGTAAATGAATTGACAAACTTTGCCTTGATACATACATCACAGAACATCTGTTTTAACTTTTTATCATATCTCAGCCACGGATGCCCAAGTTTCCAACTGTCTATAAATTTTGGGGAATTTTGCCCCGTTCATCATAATGTGGTGTTGCACTTGAAGCACTACATGTAGATGATGTTGGACTGCTAGGTTTATCATCGGGTTCAGTGACTGTATTGTCTGATGAATTTGCACTAAATCCAAACGCTGTTAATTTTGTTAACTTAGGACGAGATGATGAACACGCAACGTCTAACTTCCGTTTGCTCATGATATTGTGTCACTGGCGACAGATATAATTGTCATAGGGATTTTTCCATTTGCTTTGTATTTATACACAGTAGTCGGTACTTCAGTTTTCTATGAAGGTTCAGCAAACCTTTTGGTATATGTAAAAATACAAAACAAAAAACACAGGAGGATTTTTAATTTTATCTGTTCAATTCGTGTCTTCAGAAGTTGGTCGGTTGTAGGTATAGTACGGTAGCATTAAGTGACTATCACAGCATACAGTACTCAGCCCAGATGTCATAAGCAGATTATGATGTAACAATGCACTGTAAAGATGGGGTTGTTGATACAAAGGATCGTTTGTGTAACCGAGTGATTCCAATGCATTGGTTATTCATGTTTGTGGCTTCCTTTCGTTCTCCCTTTTAATTTATCGAGTCCAAATCCATGACTATATGTACAAATTAAATAACCCAAAAGTTTGTCGCCAAAAAAAATCACCAGATTGGACATTTTTGTCGCCAATAAGGAAAAAAAATCGCAATTTGCGACATTGGCGAAGCCCAGGACGATACCTGCCAATTCAATTTGAGTGGCCAAGTTGTCGAAAGTGCTGTCCATTATGGGTAACTGCCATATCACCTGCCTGCGTGGTTATGTTAGAAAGATAGCCAGTAGCTTCTTGTATGTTGGTGGTTCTTTCTGGGGATTTTCCCAGGTTCTTCCTCTACCCTTTATACTAGCCGCCCATGTATCATGTGCTGAAAAATGGTGTTAAATCCTACAACATTTCCAACTTTATTTTCTCATTAACTATTGATTGAAGAACTTTTGAGAGGTTAAACATTTTGTATCATCGATTTTGTCTCAAAATTGTTTTTCTGCAATAAAAGCAATATGATAAATATACAGAGAATCTCAGTATTTGTGGGTAGGAATTAAAGATTATGCTGAAAGTGCAGGAGGTTTTGGCATTGATTCGATTCTTGTGATGTTGTTTACCTGATGACTCAAGAAATGTCAAGTCATAAAGGTAGGTATCTTTCATAGAAAATCAAGGTTTAAAATTTTTGTAATTTCTTACATCTTGTATGTAATTATGTAATATATGGATGTGGGAACTTATTCCTTGATTGCACAATAGTGCCAGGGTTATAGGTTATGTGGTATAGTATGTGTGCACCCATTTAAGCTGGAAAATTACTCGTTTTTGAGTTGCACCTCTTTGTGCCCAGGGCTGTAGAATTGACCCCAGTGTGTTCTTTCACATGTTGAAGAACCAACTAATGGAGACTGAAGCTGTGTTGGCATAATGGATGGCATGCTAGATTCATGAGCAAAAAAGTGCTGGTTTGAATCCTATCAGTAAATTAACCAGAATTAGCTACCATGGTGTGACTATAGGTAAGTACTCTGCTGTAATATAAATGCATTGAAATACCATAAACACCAAACTGTTGATGAATTCTTAAACTCGAATGCAGCAACGTTTAACATCTAGCTCGTGATTGCTACAAGCCACTCAGGTGGGGTTTTGGTGCCAAGTTATTTGTAGCCCTAGAAGGATATACCATGGTAGCTAACTTGGGCTGATCTAGTCTTAGGATTCCATTTTGCACTCTTTTGGTTGTGAGTAATTAGTGAGCCACTGCACATTTTGCCTCCATATGTTGCATCGTACAATCTGCAGGATGTAATTTCAGTTTGTTCTTTAACATGTTGGTCAAGATGTCTGCTGATTTGTCAATACAGTCACAGCTAGATGGAGAATTATGTCTATGCAGCTTTGTACTATCCGATATATAAGAACGGTGTAGTTAATGATAATTAATTCATTTTAAAGCCTCTGGTACATCAAATAACAATTGACACAGTATAAAATCATCCCACTTCTCTAGTGTAAACAAGATTTCATCTTTGAATATTAAGTTATGTATTTATTTCTTAATTTTCAGCTGTTTTATATATATATATATATATATATATATATATATATATATATATATTGGTATACAAAAGAAGCCTAAGCACAGGACTTAACAAGCCCTTGATGTGATGCCAGGTGTTAGTGTGGTGTGCACGTTGAGGTTTCACTAAACAATATTTTGGGAAAAAATGGTTTAGATAAATGTATAAAATAACATTTTATCAATAAATAAAACTTTATGGAAAGTTTTTCTTTGTCAATTTAATGATTTTGTAGGTTTTATGTATATTTGTGAAATAATGTGTGACAATCCTAAATTGGAAATAATCGTTGAGATGTATAATTTCTTAACTAAATGAACACAAGTCCATGTTATCTTATGGTATGGTTCTGATTTATCTTGCATTATTTGGTATCTGTTAGTAAGTGCTTATTTTAAGTCTGAAGAACTGCCAGGCTAGTTTAAACCAAAACTGACACAGCACATCCTGTCATAAAGTCTATCATGTTTGTACAAATAACATCAATATGCCAAGAAATATAAACACCTATTATTAGAATAAAACACGTTAAAATGATGTTTCTGAAAAAAAAACTTGCTGAATAGACATTGATCTGATTTGTCAGAAAACATCCTGGCATGATGACCTTTCTGTATTTTCCAGGTGATGCTATGTGCTGTCAAATTTGGCCACCGTTACCAAAAACAAGTACTGTCCGTCTGTCAGCAGTTGCTATTATTCAAATTTTTAAACCTGTTCATTTTCAACCAAGCTTGGCGCAGAGCAACCTGGCATTAGCATATTTAATATTTTTACAACAGATGCTGATCCAGCTTCATATATGGATTTAATTACTAAATGACATCTGCTGAATACAGTTTGACTAAACACAACAGAAAGCCCCCATGCACAAAAAGCTTTAAATTTGGTACAGATAATTCCAATCCGTCATTAAATATGGTCAATAATGCTAAAAATATACAAACCTTTTGACCATTTATTGACAGAAAGAATCCTGGCATGAAGACTTTTTGAAGTTCGTTCAAATGATACCATTCAAATGACATTTATATCCACTCTTGCTAAACCGAGGGCCGGGGACTTGAATCAAATTTTTCTCCCCAGAAATTTAATAGAATTTGACCAACCTTGACAGAAAGCAAGTTGTCTTGACAGTCTTTCATGTTAATGCAAATTATGCTAGTCTGTCTTCAGATACGACTGCTGTTACAGCAAATGGAAACAAAATGGATTCATCTATGGGAAAATACATGCCAGTAGCTTCCCATGGATAGGTGTGTCTTTCAATGGTTTTGATATATTCTACCTGCATCATATGTACTGGCCTCTTTCTATATAACCTATCATGTGCTAAAATATATTGTTAAACCCATACCACCAACAACAAAGAGTAGCAACTGGAATAATCTCATTGAGATAACCTCTTCACATATTTGGAATCAGATATTGCAGCCATTGCTAAAAGGATGAAAAACTAGACGTATTCGTAATTTGTACAAGTTCACTAAAAGTAAATTATTAGCCATTAAAAGTATACAACTGATGCTAAGGGCCAGTTTTAGCAGGAATGCTAAACACACAGAAACTTTGTTGATTCTCCTTCACCTTGACCATGATTATTGCAATTGATATGAAAATAATAACAAAGGTTCAGTGGCCATGTCGGAAGAGAGTGGACAACAGAGGAATGTCATTCACAAATAAAATTGACATTGTTTTCCACTATATTTGTGTGTAGCTTGGCTTTGAAATTTTTACATTTGTATGCCTCTCACGCCCCGCACACATATACACACACACACACACAAGACAGTCATATAGTATGTTCAAAAACCTAGGATCACTCTAGTTCCTTTTTTCTTATCCTCTATTGCCATAACCAGTTTACTTCGTGTTGGAAATATAACATCATAATTTAACACAAACTGACATTAGGGTTTTGAGTTCTACTGATCTCGCCATAAGTGGCTGAGAGGTCCAAAAGCTCTCCCCTTTGCAGATCACACATCTCATCTCGTATCATATCGGCCAACGTGTGAGAAAGCTTGCCAGTATCTTTCAGTTGGTCGATGTTTCTTCCCGGGTTTTTTGCGTTGGGTTGGGTTTGGGGCAGTGGCAGATGCTGTGTCTGCTCAGGAAATGGACGCACCCGCCCATCCACGAGTCTCCTGCTGCCTTGCAGGTCAGCTTTGGTTAGCCAAAGGCAAAGGGAGTAAACCCTATAAGAAATTCCGGAGTAGAGATCCTAAGGCAGCTGGGCGATATACAAAATCCCCTTCTGGCAACTCCTTGGTCTGGAGAGGGTTGGGCTCCGCCAGACGACTTTTGCCCAAATTAGTGATAATGCTGGACAAACCAAAACTTACCATACCGTATCGGTCGTCGCCCCGGTCAACAAGGACCGTGCCTGTCTTTGTTCTACCATAACGGAGGTAACAAGTGTGCTACTGGTACTTTGCATAAAATCAGGGCGAGAGACAGAATCGCCATCACCACCTGGAACATTTGAACTCTGTGCAAATTGGAAGACTCCAAATATGGACACATGAGCTGGAACACTATACAGGGCACATTCTGGGACTTTGTGAAGTCCGATGGGAAGCACAAGGAGAACACCAAACTGAAGATTGGCATATATTTTACTATAGTGGAGAGTGTGACAAGTCCATACATGGAGTAGGCTTCCTTGTAAACAAAGTCATCAAGGGATCTGTGCTTGAATGCCGCCCCATATCTAGCAGAATCGTCTCCATTCGTCTGAAAACATATCCCTTTATCATCATAATTATCCAAGTCTATGCTCCAACTACAGATCATGATGAAGAAATTGAGTTTTACAACAAACTCCAGGGTATTCTAAACATGGTCAGTAAAAAATACATCATGCTGAAAGGAGACCGGAAAGCCAAAGTTGGCAAAGAAGCTCTAAACGACTTTGTACTAGCCAAACCCTGGGCCGACACAAAGCTTCACGATATTGGACATAGCACTCATCAAATGGAACCCATCATAACCAGATCCACTACATACTGCTTCAAATTCGTTACCGATTTGGCATCAATAGAGCAAAAACAAGGACGTTCCCATGTGCTGATGTTGGGAGTGATCACGACCTCGTAATTATGAACTTCTGAGTGAGGATTAAGAAACGGAACAAACCAAAGAACACGAGGCTCAAATTCAACCTTGGAACAACTGAAGAATATGAAGGAAACTGGTGTAGACAACATCCCAGCTGATCTTATCAAGAATGAGGGTGGGGTCAGTGATAGAGCTACTAACAAACATCTGCAACAGGATCTGGCAGACAGGTGAATAGCCAACACAGTGGACCCAGTCACTGATTAGAACACTCCTCCAAAAGCCAATCTCCAGTTGTGCCAAAATTACAGAACTATCAGTTTGATCAGCCTTGCTGGTAAGGTGATGCTGAAGCTCATCTTGAACAGACTAAAACCACAAGCAGAAGAAATAATCGCTGAAGAACAGGCCGGGTTCCGGAATGGATGAAGTGCAACAGAAAAAATAGTCAAGCTCATGGTTCTGTGTGAAAAGTACTCGCATCATCAAGACATCTATCACGTGTTCAATGATTTCAAAAAAGGTCTTTGACAAGAGTACGGTATGATGCATTGTAGGCCACAATGAATAAGTACAACATGGGTCAAAAGTTGACTAATGCCATCAAGCAGCTATACACCAAGGTTACCAGTGCAGTAATTGTCCAAGGTTCTATGGGTGACTGTTTCCAGACAACAGTCGGAGTACGTCAAGACTTTCTCCTGTCACCCACGCTTTCAACAAATATTTAAAATATTTAGAGCGCATCATGAGCTAAGCCCTGTAAAACTACTGTGGGACAGTTAGCATGGGATGGCGTAACATCACCAACCTCCGCTTTGCAGACGACAATGATGGGCTTGCAGGCAGTGAAGACGAGCCTGCCACTTTAGTGAAGACCTCGATGAAACATCTTCCAGGTTTGACATGGAGGTCAGCGCCGAGAAGACTAAGCTGATGACAAATAGTGGCAAACAAATTTCAGCCAAGACTAAAGTCAGAGACAGGAACTGAAAACAGTGAGCCAGTTTAAATATATTGCTTCCATAATCACCGTATAGGGATCAAGAGAAGAAATCTTGTCACGTGCAGCACAATCAACGGCAGCTATGTCAAAGCTAAGCTAAGACACATCTGGAGAAACAAGACTATCTGTCTGAAACTAAAATCAGACTATTGCGATTACTAATCACCACGATCGTTTTGAATTTTTGTGAGGCTTGGACCCTGCCATCAGAATAATAACGAAGAATCAAGGCATTTGAAATGAGATGCTATAGAACCATCCTTGGTATCTCTTACATAGACCACATCACAAATTACGAAGTTCGTAACACCATCAGGGGGAAAGTAGGCCAATATGAAGACCTCCTCACCACCGTCAAAAAGAGAAAGCTGAAATGGTATGGCCCTGGCACTATAGCCAACATTTTAATCACAACAGTTCTGCACGGCACCGCCCAGGCTGGCAGAAGGAGAGTTAGAGAAAAAAAAAAGTTGACACCATCACAGAATGGATCAGGAAAAGTTTTGCGGAAACCGGCAATTGCACATGATAGAGACAAGTGGAGGGAACTGGTCAAATGTTCAGGAGCACTAAGTCAAGAGACTGATGATGATGGGGTTGGGTTGGGTTGTCTTCCTCCACCATTTATACTGGTCACCATATATGGCCTATCTGCGCTTAGAAATGGCGTAAAACCCATAAACCACATTTAATTATATGGACCAGAGGAGCTGATCGCCTATTGTATGTCGTATATCATTGGATGTATTTATTATACCTATGTATTTCTTAGGGTAAATTTGTTATCATTGTTTCTCTTCAACTACTCAGAATTTGGCCATGAAACTTTACGCATTATACCAAGGTATAGTTGGTGTTAAATAAAACTGGTGCCGTTCAATCAGTCAGTACGGCCACCAAATCAGCCAATTTTAAATATTTTTTGTCGCTAATCCTAGCTGGAGGGGCATATAGTCATGGGGTTTAAACCCTAAAAGACAACATACAATGACTAGATTGCCCTCAGTTAAAATATTTCCACTCGGATTCGGCAACCACAGCGACCATCTTGAAATCATGTGACTTCTGAGTGGATGGTCACATAGGGTTTTCTTGATAACGTCGTATAAGATGTACATAGTCCTAAAAGAACATGGTCAGGATCTGACATACGTTATGACCACTTAAGAAGACAACTTGACGAAGTTGTGCCTGCTGAGAGTCATATCATATTTCACGAATGGTTTCTTATGGTGTCTAGCTGGTCTTTAATTTAAAACATTGTGCAGATCTGATATCCAGTATGGCCACCATATTGTCTATCATGAAAATCGTATCGCTATTTCAAGATGGACATTACACACGAATTTTTACCACTTGGTTCCAACAAAAATGTTACCTATGTGACGTACAATATGGCTAACATGGCAGCCATTTTGAAAATTTTGTTATCGCATCTTCAAAATGAAGTTTTATCGACATAATATTCACCAGAAGTTTATTACAATATTGAGTTTGTCTGAATGAATTGGTGTTTATCTAACCTCAAATAAGTCAGCCATCTTTAAAGTCTTCTAATCGCTACTCGTTTTAAATGGAAAGTGACATTAATATGTGATTTTCACCTTGTATATATATATATATATATATATATATATATATATATATATATATATATATATATATGGCCGCCTTATTTGTTAATTTGAAAATCTCAACGTTAAAGACTATCAGATAAATTTTACACTCGCTAATATCAGATAATTTTTACACTCACAGTTAAAACTTAGAAATGGTCTTGTTTCGAACTCGTGGAAATTCTTTTTTCTTTTCAATCAGTAGAGTGTCATGCGTTCGAAGACTCTTGTTTCTAAAAGTAGTCCTACGTATCACTCCTCTTGTGGCGGTTATTAGGACTTATTGCATATCATGCACACCTCACCCCAACCCAACTTTGGTAAGGGCAAGCATGCATACAGCAGTATTACCTTTGTCCGTTTGTTATTTACACCAATTACATTTAATTCAAGACGTTCCGATGGCAGGGTCATCTGTCGCAAATTCTGTCGACTTCTATAGAAGTACCTGTAATGTTGTAATTACAAATAAGTACAACTACTTTTTTTAAAATGCCAATAGAACAAGCAAATCTTTTTTGTTTTAGTTTCTTAAAAACAACACTGCAAACGACAGTCTAATTTGTTTTACAAATATCTCTAAACAATCTCGATGCTCATGAGAGCATATGCAGATATGTCCTCACACCATAGTGATCAATAATATTATAACTGACCTCACCACTCGATGTTTAAGTAGATAGTTCAAAACTAATGTAACTCTTCTGGACTTTGATTCACGTTTTGGAAAATGAAACAAAAGTTTAAAGCCTGTTCTTGTGGCAATTGATTAAATATTTTACCTAACTGTATTTACAATAATGTAGGGCAAGTTTTCCTGTCGGTTGCAATTAGTTAAAATGCATAGTTCCAGCTGTGCTTATTTTAAGTCACATGACCAAAAATACGTGGTGTCGTACACAAAATGGGCACATAAACGTTTGGAAATAGACGCAACATGGTCTATGCGAGTAAGAGCATACCTTTGTTCAAGTTTACTTGGGAAAGTAAAATGGGATTTTTAAAAAAGATATCTTTAGTAATATAAAATTCGTGCTTTTTCTGTATAAAATACCCAATTTTGTCGCTACCTTCACCCTATGCTAAAAAAGTAGCCGTACTTGATCCCTACTTTTCTTAATAAATGTTGCTGGAAAGACTGATTACATCGTAATTAGATGGAAAGCGTGTTAAATTTAACTCGTTTAAAGGGCCCCACTTTTGCAAATTCTTCAAAGTTTTAACTTTTACGTTCCGGGACTGAAAAAAAAAACACAAGATAAAATCTTTTAATTTCCTGGAATATCATGCGAAAAGATGTATCTTGAAATGTTATAATTTTATTCACAAATATCAATGATTGTTAGTAATTTGATAAATAAATAATTTGTAAGGCAATATTAATATTAGTTACACGTTTAAGCCCTGCCATTAATTCTGTTTGAGTTTCGTTGCCCTTTTAAATATTTCGTTATCTCCTTTTAGGGTCATATGCTTGCACCTGGAGAGTTACTTACAGTCATAATGGGCCTGAGACATGTACCGGTCTCTATAATGCAGGAATACAAATTGGTTATGAAAAATGACCACGAACATTACACGTCGTATTTTGTGTAGGGTCCCAGCTAACACACAACGTTTTCACAACGTTGCTATATGGTATACAATTTTCATCCATCTTGTATGATAGGACAAGAACTTCCACTTGGAATTTTTATTCACATGTAATATTTGGACAAAATAAATTCATCTTTGCGCAAATTGATTTCACCATCCACTTGCCTGAAATGACACATAAGTACAAAGTTATCTTGTAACTTGGCTTAACAATAATAAGGGAAGCACATGTGCAATGAAGAAAGTTTCATAAAGTTTAATAATGCTAGTTTATGTGACTTATGCATATGTAAGCGGTGCTGAGATGATATGTGACTTTCAAATGATATTTTAATTTGCAGGTCTCTGAGCAGAAGAACATAGAGATAGTGGAGGAGGAGACTAATTATGAGTGCTAATCTTAATTAAATCTAGAAAATAAAAAAAAATTGATATTAAAATATATGTTGTATTCTTTCTTTTTTCCTTTTTCTCTTTTAAAAACAAATGTTTGAACCTTCAGTCTGCATATTCAGGGGATTCCTTATCAGGCAAAAGCAGTGTGGTTTTCCCATCTACTTTCACTTTACACCGTTAATTTTTTTTATATCCCCATTGTAGTAGATCTCCCCAAACCCCTGCCTACTTGGTGAACTCACATGTCCATTTTAAATCTAATGAAAGGCCCTGCTGTAAAGTCTGTTAAAAAAACTACCAGGAAAAAGGATTTCATACAATGAACAGAAAGCAGTGTTTGCACATAAACCGTGTTAGAATATCTGCACTGAAACTGATTGCAAACTTCAGAATGGACGTATGAATTTTTATTAAATTTGTATCGTTAGTATCATGAAATGATAATAAAATTTCTGTATTGTGAAGAGTGCATTATTATATGTGCAACTTTGAATTGATTTGTGAGAGTTGTCACGCATCAATGAATGCAGAGTGCTATTCCTATTAGTATTTTTTATTATGATCAAATGACTGGTGATGGTTGGTTTGTTATGAATGAAAATGGTGCAGAACTGACACTTAATGAATGCTGTCACAATGGCAGTTTTGACATTCCTGCTATCGCAACTCCTAGCTGGATGGTAATGTTGAAAGTTTTTAAAATGTTTTGTTTGACATTCTTGCCAAAAGTGCAGAATATGTGTTTCAGAAATACAAGCTGGTTTCATCAGATTTCCAGAGAGGATTTGAATGTTGCAAGAATGTTGTAGGAACGTTATTTAATAACGTTAGATAAAAACGTTTCAGCAACATTTCCACTTGTTCACCAAATAACATTGCCACAACATCATTTGACAACGTTGCCACAACCTTACTACAACATTGCTGCAACGTGGAATTGTTAGCTGGGGTAACTTGTACAAAGAAACTACAACGGATGGAACATCAGTGCTGGGGATCAAAAGAGCAACCTCAAACAACCGCATATTGACCCAGTAATTAACTCTCCTCCAAGTACAAATATAACTTCGGATTCATTTCGACAGAAATAAACATACATAGTGTCCGATATGCGCGTATCTGCTATGCGCGAAAGCCTATTTACCGACGTTATAACATCATATTTTGGGGATGCGCGCATGTACGAGAGGGTATAGTGGTTGATGCATGCAGCCTGCAGGCCCAGAGGGCGGTTGATGTAACCCGCAGATCCTAGATCGAATCTACGTTGAAAACGAATAAATGATTATATCGCCTGTGTGATAATGTTATTTTTTTCGTTAAAAAAGGCCTGCTAATGTTATCATGGAGTCTCCTTTATGTTTCTTCAGGATAGCATTTTCCGCTCCGTTTTGTGCACATCTCTCTCTCTCTCTCTCTCTCTCTCTCTCTCTCTCTCTCTCTCTCTCTCTCTCTCTCTCTCTCTGATTTGGATGTTTAACATAGCTTTATAACAATTTTTCAGTCATATCGCTACGATGTCTGCAGTGTGTCAGTTAATAGTGATGTCTAGCACTGGGGCATCATGCCGCAGACATGATGCATGTCCAACCCAGTCACATTATCCTGATACTAGGCCGACCAGTCATAACACTAACCTATTACTACTAAGCGTCAAGCGAGGCAGCTGTTAGTACCATTTTTGTAAGTCTTTGGTATGACTCGGCCAGGGATCGAACCCACGACTTCCCGCATCCGATACGGACGCTCTATTTTTTCTTTCTTTATTTATAATACGTTGTATACATTATATAAGTTAAGAGAACAAAGTCAGTCTGTACATAGTATTTTGTGATGCTATAATACAAAACATTAATTCCACAATGTGGTAAACACATTTTCCTCTTCTATTCTCATTAACGGATTATCTTGAAAAAATATTATGTAATCAGAACCTGTAATTTTCTTTGTAATGTTGATAAGCGTATAATATGAATTTCCTAGTTATATATTGAAACAACCTGTCTATGTCTATTTTCTCCCAATAACGGCATGATGTTTCATCCTTTGTAAATGCTCAATCGAGCAATGCTCAGAATGTAGTTCAAAAGATAAATGCTCAATCGAGCAATGCTCAGAATGTAGTTCAAAAGATAACCATTGACTGATTTTGTTTCTTTGTTATATCATATCATGAGCATTTGTATAAATGAGGTGCTATTAAGAACACGAACTCAAGAATCTGAACTTTATATACAACATAATTCTTAAAAGAGCTTAATTCAGGACATTTCAAAAACATGAAATAAATCCTCTATATCCAACTGGCATACTGGACATAAGTCATCCAAATCTACACAATCTGAGGTCTTGAAAGGCATGTGTATCATTTCCAGTAGTTAAGCGTTTCCAAACTAAATATCTTGCTCCAAAAGGAAACCGGCTCTTGAAAAATCAAAGTCCATAAAAGCGTGAAAAATATTTGTGTTATACATGAACAGAGGTCATGCGATTTAGTATCAACTTTGATATACATATTTCTCCCGTTGGTTACAGTGGGTTTTGATTCTGTCGCCGCAATATTTCTCCAGCCTAATGGTATAATTTCTATTATGCAATTGTAGTCTCTTTTATCTTTTCGGCTTTGATCACAGGACTTGATTCGTATATCATTTTTTTAATAGCTCTAAAAGGTAATAATCCAGGTGCAAATTAATATGTAATGTCCTGAACACGAACAATTCCTGCTTCTATAAATTCTGACAAACAACGTTTTACCAGAACATGTAATATTGGAATTCAAGAAAAGAGGACGCTTTAAACACTAGGTCAACTGAGCAGTCAATATATAAGATGTATTTTTGCATTGCGAAAATATGCTGCATAATATACATATTTTTTAGCATTTTTTTATTGAATTTCAGATCTAAATCTTTTCTGACAAGGAATAAATACTGTTTAGCTTTTAATCTACAAAATAAACTAGACCTTACCACGTTAGAATCCCCGCAATGTCTGTTGTATTTTCGTTTTTTTCCTACATTGAATAGGAATATTCTATAATATGTATTTCCCAGAATATTCCATAGGTTCTAAAGGTAATTCTTTCCTTTACGCTTATTAGTCCAAGTTTTTAATGCTTCATTTTCTTTGTATTGGTATTTTCCTTGCTGCTTTTCATTTAGTCCTATTCAAACTCTGTACTTTCATAATTCTGTACTAATTGACTCTCTGTCAGTTAAACATTTTTGAATATATTTTATGTTGTGGTTGTAAATCGCTCAGTTCATATTTGCATACTTTTATATCCCGTTTGGTGATAAATATTGCCAGTTTAAATATGTTTTAAAATGCTTCCGGGTTTTCATTGTATTTTGGAAATCTATATATTATTTTATGACATTGTAAATATTATCCATCTTCCTATATGCCTTTTGGATCAGATTTTGTCACTGACTTCGTCCTGTTCAGTAAATTCTGTACAGTCTGTTAACTGCAGCCAGGGTTTGGATTTTATTTGGACAGTCTATTAAATCAAACATTTTTTCAGTCTATTAGGTACTAATATTGTCTTTTATCTGGACAGTGTATTAAGTCCACATATTTGCCGTTTATTCGGACAGTCCAGTAAGTCCAATGTTTGCTTTTATTTGGACAGTATAATAAGTCCAACATCTGGACAGTCTATTAAGTCAAATGTTTCCATTTAGTCTATACAGTCTATTAAGGCAAATATTTCCCTTTAATCTGTACAGTCTATTAAGTCCAATGCTTGCCTTTTATCTGGACAGTCTATTAAGTCAAATGTTTCCCTTTAGTCTGTACAGTCTATTAAGTCCAATGCTTGCCTTTTATCTGTACAGTCTATTAAGTCAAATATTTCCCTTTAATCTGTACAGTCTATTAAGTCCAATGCTTGCCTTTTATCTGGACAGTCTATTAAGTCAAATGTTTCCCTTTAGTCTGTACAGTCTATTAAGTCCAATGCTTGCCTTTTATCTGTACAGTCTATTAAGTCAAATGTTTCCCTTTAGTCTGTACAGTCTATTAAGTCCAATGTTTCCCTTTAGTCTGTACAGTCTATTAAGTCCAATGCTTGCCTTTTATCTGTACAGTCTATTAAGTCAAATGTTTCCCTTTAGTCTGTACAGTCTATTAAGTCCAATGTTTCCCTTTAGTCTGTACAGTCTATTAAGTCCAATGCTTACCTTTTATCTGGACAGTCTATCAAGTCGAATGTATGTTTACCTTTAATCTGTACAGTCTATTAGGTCAAATGCTTGCCTCTTTTTGGGACAGTCTAATAAATCCGATGTTTGCTTTTATTTGGACAGTCTATGAAATCCAAAATATTTCAGCTCGTCTGCTTTTTTATGCATAGAGATGTTAACCGAAATATAAATGTATTATTGATTTTAAATCTGTAACCTCGTATACACAAGGACATGTAACATAATGTAATATATGCAACATAATCTTTTATCACTTCATTAGGTAGTACATATATAGGTTTATTAAAAAAGCCTCCATTACTTGTTTATTATATATTGAACAAAATCCTGTTTAAAACTGAAGTATAAAGTGTATGTTGTATCTTTTTCGAGCTCTTTATGTTTTTGTGTTGTTTCTTGTTGGGGGGATCTTTGCACTATGTTAGAAGCTCTTCATATGCTAATTCTGTTGTGTATTACATTTATAGGTTTCTTTTTTAAGTATAACATCTCCGGTATAACACGTTTTCTCGAACATAATGCGATTGTCATTTTAACAGATATTTGTAACTTAAATTCCGACATAATAATCGCTTGCACTTCATTTAGTTTGCTTAACAATACTTTGTTTTTGTTATTGGGTTATTAGTTGTTAATCTCTGTTATTGTTTGGTCTTTGTTAAAATGTTATAATATTATCGTAAACTTACTGGTATTCTGAATGGATTACCTATTTCTAAATTTAGCGTCTATTGAATTTCGCATATATCTCTTAACATGCCTTTTTCGGTATTCTGCAGTTGAACAAAGCGGACACCAAAGATGGACGTAGTAGTATTGCCACAGTAGACAATATTAACGTTTGGAAGTGCAATAAATCAGTTATAAAATATCCCAAAAAAATAATCTATCTTCACTCTGTGTGTGTGTGTGTGTGTGTGTGTGTGTGAGAGAGAGAGAGAGAGAGAGAGAGAGAGAGAGAGAGAGAGAGAGAGTTATCAGAGTTATTTTATTTCAATTTATTTACCTCTAAGGGCAGAAAGTAAAGGAAAAAACCAAGTGGAGCTAGCAATCTTTTGATAGATGCACATCTGAAGTAAGGCCAAGCTGTATACTCTCGATCCCATACTGCATGTATCGATCATGCACAAAAAAATAAAGGAAATAAACTTTATTTTAACACTATCAACGACATACATGGTATTTCTTAAATAATCAGAATACCCAGTGAGGAAAACCTGGATAATATTTTTCTTACAAATTCAAACTTTGTGCAAAGTACAAAACTTAAGAGGGGAATATAAAGACAAATATGGCCATTTGTATAATTGCTGTTCTCTTGTTCACATCATAGTGTTTTATGTTTTTTTTCAATAATATCGGACATTAATGCTAATATTGATGCTATTTATGAAAAGAAGCTAATTATGTTTGATTTGCTCTGGCTGATACAACTACAACAATCGGGGTCGCGCGGCTCAGAAAAGTACTTTGGTGGGTCGCGGCAAAATAATGCTGGAAACGACTAATATAAATGGATGCACCACAAAATCAATCATAGTATGTTGTAGTATCGCTTCTGAAGCATGTGGTATTAACTATTACAGAATCCAGCTGTAGCACCATTAGCACCGGCTTACTGAAATTAATAAAACTGAGTTTTCTTGTTTTATTTGTCTTGATTTTACATTTTGTCTCCGGAAAGTAAAAGCATATCTCTTGACAAGGTTTAAATGCTGACGACTTCCACCAAAGCCTGTCACGCTTTCACATTGCGTACAATTTCGTTCATTCTCTGATATGTATTTTGGATTTAGGGCTTAGAATTATGTTTTCTGCCCTTTTCTACTTTATTCGGATCTCGACAGGTTTCCTGTTATATTTCTTAATATGGGACAAAGAGTGTAGAGTTGGAGGTCATACTTTCACTCACTGACCTTTAATGTTTAATGTTGTGCCTGCCGAACATGAAAAGAGAGCCAATTCTGGCTAGCCTGGTTCCCTGTTTCTTAAGCTTCATATGCTCCTTGCATTTCGATCCGTAATAAGTGCAATGGAGAGCAAAGCATGGGGCCTACGAAGCAGGGAACCAAACTAATCCTGGGCCTGAATTCTAATTTTGAAGGTAGAAGGCATAGCAGCAGAGAGGGTGAATCCTACAACATTTTTTGTTTTTATTTTTGATTATACCCTCCAAATAACACTAGACCCTTCTCGCGAAATAACTAGAAAAAAAAATGACAGTGATTGTTGTCTGAAAACATGGGATTCGCATTCGCGTTTTCGTTGATGAATCATAAAATGTCGCAACGTCGTTGTCACTCACCCTCTCTGCTGCTAAGGTTTACGGTGATTTTAACCGAATATTTGATCAAGTCCGATACGATATCGTGTCCTAGGGTCTGCTAAATTTATTGTCACAAATCCGTGTGGTTTTGACTGAGCGTGACTAAAGAAATTTCTAAATTGATTATGATTCATATCACCGCTGCACCAGGTCTGATGAATATTTCGTAGCGTATGAGTATCAACGCCGTTAAATACACACAACACATTGCAGTTATCTCTGATCACTTTTGGTATCTGAGTGTATCGTTGAGTGACATATATCACATCAGTGTTTTTATGCCTGCCTCGGGAAAATATTCTAGCAGGATTTTTTTGATTATCTAACATGATATCATCGTATACCACTAAATTGTTAATACTTCCATCAATAGCATCAATGCTCGGGGCTTCCTCTATATCAGTAATAAACTCAATAAAATCTTCATCAATTTGAAATTCTTTTGCTTTCTCGTTAAAATCCTTTAGCACTTCATAGCATCGCTGATCGTCTACACTCGGGGCTATTAAATACAATTTGTTCCATTTCATCCATCTCGTTATCAAATTAAGTAGCAGTTGTGTCTTTCCGCTTCCAGATGGTCCGATTATAATCATTCTAATTAAATTCGGCAACATTTCATGATGTTTAATAGGTTCCCGTCGTCGGGTAGCTGAATAATCAATTATATTCATGCCGTTATATATAAATTATGGATCTATATTGTGTGAAGTGTAAAAAACGTACTGGCACAGATGACTTGACGACGATTACAACTAAAAATAACCGATCAGCGCTTTCTGGTAAATGCGTACAATGTAGTACAAAGAAATTTAGATTTGTTTCTAAACCCAAGGAACTCAAGGAACCTTTAAAAAAAAACGAGGAGGTGATATCGCAGCCAAGCTAACTAAACTCCCTGGAACTCCATGGGCAAAATACCCTGGAGAAAAGCATCTTCCAGGATATAGCTACTGTGGACCGGGAACAAGACTTGATATCAGACTCAATGATCAAAATCAGCCCCGACCCGGTGAGGAACCAATAAACGCTATTGATAAGGCCTGTCACCTTCATGATGTATCTTATAAAAGCAGTAATCTGCAGCACAGGCATCTAGCAGATGTGAAATTAATTCATGCGTTAAATGCTATTTCTGATAAATCTTTCAAAGAAAAATTGGCTTCCTTTTTGATAAAATCGGCTATGAAAAGTAAATTGATGTTAGGTGCTGGTAATTAATAACAACATGGAATCTATTTATTATTCCCCAAGAGGATACTGGAGGGGTAAATCAGCAATCCATAAACTCGCTAGCGCCGCAAAAGTGAAAAAAACCACTGCGGCTCATTGGTTATCCAAACAGGCACTATGGCAAATTTATCTACCACCGCCTAAACAAATTCAATTCTCGCATTTTGATGTGACAGTTCCTAATGAAGTTCATCAGGCTGATCTATTATTTCTGCCACATGATCGTGGTTACAAATACGCATTAACCGTAGTTGATATTGCAAGTCGATACAAAGAAGCAGAACCGTTAAAAACAAAATCAGCCACTGAAGTGGCTTCTGCATTTGAAAGGATTTATCGAAGGAGTCCTCTGCACTGGCCAAATCTATTACAAATTGATCCTGGCAAGGAATTTCAGGGTGCAGTGTTATCAATAATGAAAAATCATAAAGTCACTATCAGACGAGGACATACTGCGCTACATCGTGATCAGGCAATTGTAGAACGGTTTAATCGGACTCTTGCTAAACGGTTATTTGGATATCAATACGCAAAAGAATTCATCCAAGAAAAAAGATCCCGTGAATGGGTTAAAAGGTTACCAGCTGTGATTACTGCACTGAATAACGAGATTACTAGAACCATCAACATGAAACCTATCAATGCGATTAAAAAGAAGTCAATACCTGAAATGGAAATTCAAAAAGATTTTAGCGTTTCCCAACCAATTCTTGGTAGTAATGTCATTGTGAGGTACTTATACGAACCAGGAGAGCTTGAGGGTGGCACAAAAAGGGCTACTGATCCTATTTGGAGTGTTACTGCACACAAGATATCTAGTATAACACGATCTACGGGTAGACCTCCAATCTATAAACTGGATTCAACTGCCCCTCAACGGGGTTTTACTAGACAACAATTACAAGTGATACCTGAGGATACTCAATTACCACCGCATGGGCTTAACTAGCACCCTTGCGTCTATTGCACTCAAGACAAGTCAACATCACATTATTTCTGACATGACCGAGATTGTTATTTTTTCTGTCAACGGTGAATTGGCGAGGATCCTTATCCGAATACTGCCAACGCATTATACAATTGCAACTTGCGCAGTGATTATTTTGTTGTTGCTTCAAAGTGATTATTAATTCAGCATCAATATCAAATTCTCGTTGTTTTTTTTTTGTCTTGTTGTTTGTAACCGGAGAGTTTTTTATCAATAATATCATTATCATCGCCAATGATTTCATCATCGCCTGACTCTGTCAGGACAATTCTTCGAAGTTGATTTATTTTTCGTACTCTAGACACTGCGAGATAGACTAAATTCGACCATTCTATGCGATTATCTACCATCCAAACAATTGTATCCGATATAGTCAATCCCTGTGAAGAGTGTATTGTTGCTGCATAACCTAGCGTCCATGGGGATTTATTAGCACGCAATGCATCTTCAACGACATTGATATCAACCAGCACAATATCATTTAATACGAGAATCTTCTTTTCACGCCCTGACTCTGTCAGGCCTGGAATATCAACTTCGATGTTCTGTTTTCGTGTATCCGATGGCCTATAACAGAGGGGCACTGGAAGTGTTGCAAATTTTTGTTTATGCAATTCAAATAACTTCATCTGAAGTGTGTCCCTGACTATTTTTCTACTTGCAATGATTAAATCATTTGGTCTCCACGCTTCCCAAAACTCATTCATGGGAGTTTCCGAAATTATTTCACGGGCTATTTCACACTGGATTTTATCCGGTTGTAATCTAATTAGTTTCTTAAATTCTTTTAATTCATTATCAAGTGATCTATGATCGGTATCAATTTCTTCATAATAGTCTACAAAACCCTTTAGCCATTCATGGGGGGATGCACCGACAAATGGTGGTGGTTGGCCGTGATCACCGCACATGACGACTTTTGTATTCTTCAATAACAACCACTCAAGAAATATTTTTAAGACATCTTCGGACACTGTGTCTATTTCATCCCAAATGATAATTTCAGGAATAAATTTCTCTCCCATGCGCTCAGGAGTCCATTTATCTCCCTTCCATCTAAAGAAACTATGATAAGTGCAGGCATTTACCCCTCTCTGTATCATTTCTCTTGCAAGTCTGTGAGTCGGTGTTAGTACAATCATGTTTGGATTGGAAACACGAAATAACTCAATTGCCCGGATTGTTTTTCCTGACCCCCCACAGCCGTTTAAATAAACTGTTTTATATCTACAAATTGGATCAGAAATCGGTGGTGCACTAGAAAATTCTGAACACTGATTGCTTTCTAAGTAATTATTTTCAATGGTAACATCTGCTGATGGAATATAATCATGAAGCATTTCCTTCTTAATTCTCCATGACCCCCAATTCTCGTTGCCAGTAGCCTTAAAATCAGCCATTTTGCTATTTATGTAAAATGAGTCAGTAGCAACTCTAACTGCGGTGGTAGGAAATCTACTGATCATTGAAAATAAATTAATAGAAGCATAACCAAGCATAGAAGCTCTCAAATGTGTGTACTGCGGATTGTATCCATCAGTGTAACTAACAATTGTACCCAATTTGGTTCCATCGGACATAAATGCGTCCTTACGATTGACATATAGGCCCCTATTCGTTAAATCCGTGATTACAAAATCGTATTCAGCATTGTCTATAATCAATCGTGAAGAATATCTCGTATTATCATCTTTGCCACCTTGGGTAAATTTATCGATTATTCTTCGTCCAAGGTCTTTTGCTTCATTGTTTCTGATTTCAAATAACTGTTGGGACCAATCCATGATTTGTTGTTCACTGAAATTTGGAAACAGTTTTCGCTCTTCGCTAATTATTTTTTCTAGATCAGGTTGTGGTAACCAGACTGATTTCTGTGCTCGATAGGATATAATTGCTTCACTGACAATTAATGATTTTAACATCTTACAATCAAGCATATACCGTAATAACACTATTGGCATCCAGTGTTTTTCAGACATGTGTTTACCAATCCAAAGATAACTACACGGATGAAGTCCTTCAGCCATTTCAAATGATACTACACAAGCGAATCCGGTTAAATCGAAATGTGGCAGTGGTCCATTAATAGCAACACGGGTCATTTCGTGTGTAGGGTGTCCAAATCGTTTGAAATATTTTTCACACTCTCCATACCCAAGAAAACTTCCTGGATAACACGCAATCATATCAACGGAAATAACGGTATCAGCGGTGTATTTTGTATTCCATAATCCTCCATGGCCGTATTCAAGACAAGACAATTTGACCTCTGATAAGAACTCACTTCGGGTTGGTTTCCACGCGTTTTTCTTTCTAGCAAAATGTGCTGCAATGGATGGTACTGTAAAACAGTTTGCTAATAATTGATCGTTGTCTTCCTCCAGAGAAAACTCACTAGCTAGTTGTTTCATTTGATTATGCAGCTCTTCAGTACGGTATAATTCTCCGTTGGGCCTTACAAACTGATCAAATCTACATTCTTCGTCTGAAGTACTATGAAATAGCCACACTGACACAGGATCGTTTTTACTCAAATGGTAAATAGCATCAAATAATTTCTGCTCTGAAAAAAACTCTTCGGTTTGGGATAGATATTTTACGGTTCTATCCCGTGGGAATATTGTTACTGCAGATGACCACGCGTGTTCGTTATGATCAATAATCTGTATTGGGGTTCCATTTTTATTATATTTCGATTTGTATAATACTTCACCGGTGATTGTCCTTACCGATATTGGAAATCTCAATGATGTTTCTAATTTGGCTATATCTTAAATTGTTGCCCCATGCTGTTTCACTGTCAGTTCCCATTCGGTTATTTTTTTTCGTCTTAGATCAGTTAGTTTATTTCCCCGGGACGCATTTGTGAAGTGTTCCATTATTCGTGCTGCTACACAATTGAGCCCTGTCGAATATTTCATGGGTGCTAGTTTTGCAATATCAGGTTTGTCATTGAGCGGATATATCCCGTAAACAACTGCTGTGACAGGATAAGATCTTTCGTAGTAGGGTTTGTCAATTCCAGTCAAAATTCCTGGTTTTGAATCCTGAGTCACAGTGACAGTTTTTTTGTCCTTAAGAATAGGCTCGTATTTGTCCCTAATGATCCATTTTCCATTATCACGGATAAGGAATTTTATTCGAAAAAAATTTCTTTCTTCCCCAAGACGTGAGATTATCACTGCTGCTTTTTCATCATTCATGGTAGCGTCAACAACACCATCAATTCGAAATGTTGACCAACAATGAGCTGCCCCATCACGCTTGAATTCATTAAAACAGTCTCTGATTTTACTAATCAAGGTTCTATCAAGAATTTTATTCTTTGGTGTATCAGAAACTCTATCAAGATTGAATTGAACACTTTTCCAGGGCTTAATTTTCGATAATCTCTCGAACTCCTCCATACTATAATTAAAACAAGCATTTAAATGAAAGATTTAAGTATAATGAATCATTGCAAATGGCTTATGATTGGATCAGTGACACCGTGTAACAAATCATGCAGAAATGAATTCTGTTGGTATCATATGCAAAGCTTTCGTCGTGGAAGCCTTGGTCCGTTACCCTGTATTCGATGTGGGGTTGGGGTTAGGGGAAGGTCGCAATTATGTCTTAGGTGTGGCGGCAAACGATACAGGGAACTAAAACGCTATTATGACAAACGAATAAAAATCAATCAGAAATTATGAACCTGACACTGACAAAGTCAGCGACAAAATCATAAAATCCCCTCAAGACTACATTGAAAGATTCTCCAGTGATGTTATTAATGAATTAGACAAACAATAGTTAGTATACAAATGAACCAAGGGAGTTATCTCCCTCAGCGGCTGGGTATTGTTTTATAAGAAAAGAAATATTTTCTTTTTTATTTAGTGTTTAAGTCAAATATTCTGTCTCATTTAAATACCGTGAAACACCATTAATAAGTAATTTAAGAAAATAAAATAACACCCTGTGGATTGCTGTATTAAGTTACCTTTATATACTTTCTCCCTTAGATTGTGTTAACTTGTTTTATGGGTTATTGCGATTCAGCGGCTGGGCATAGTTTTGTAAGAAAAGAAATGTTTTTCAAACAATTATATTCTTTGTTTTAGTGTTTAAGTCAAATATGCTGTCTCATTTAAATACTGTGAAACACCATTAATAAGTAATTCAAGAAAATAAAATAGCACACCTTGCGGATTGCTGTATTAAGTCCCCTTATATACTATATGAATATTTACAACATATATATGTTAAAAAACGTTATTCTTTATGGACGTGAACAGTGGTCTAACGGTATCGTGTTTGGCTTGTAAACCCAGACAATTATTCTTCACATGTTCGCGCCCCATAGCAGACAAATTGTCTGATGGTGAAACGGTGGATGTTTTTTTTCTTCTATTTAATTGAGGGAAGGAAGGGCAACCCCTCTGTGTGCATTCACATAACATGCAAACCCATGCTATCAAATTTACGGTGGCGTGGGTTGTCGGTTTTTGACAACTTACGCAACCATGATTTTGATTTCATGGGTTGCATGTTGAATGTAAACACATACAATGCCCTAAAATAAATAACATCCATGGATGTAATTAGCTCTCCATCACATTTGGGTAGCCCCGCATGGTGTTCAAAATGAATTACCGGCCAAAAAAAGGTTCGTGGATGCACATTGGGTAACCCCAGAATGAATTATCGGCTAAAAGAAACGGTCATAGGGTCATATCTCAAAGAGCAAAAACATTCTGATATAAAACAGAAACAGAAAAATGCTCTAACAAAGGAACCATATGAAAGACACAAAGGCCTAATAAGGGACCCAATGAATGCAAATAGAACCACAGCGGCCTATATAAAGGGGGTCAAATGACTGATAACCGCTCATCATGGTTGATATTTATTTTTGTCTGCATTTATATTTATATATACAGAATTAATTTTTAAAAATATATTTATATATACAGAATTAAAGTGGACTGCAAAATCCAAGAATTGGAAACACTTGTCCTGATAGTGTTATCAATGATATATCACGATTAGATGTTCTTGTAGGAGGATTCCGAGCTGGAAATAACTCTCCAGAAATAATTAATGAAGCAGCTGATATCTGTAGACGGTTATTTGCCGGCGGTATCATGGATATCAAAACATATCGAGATTTCATTGACGAGTTAGCAAATGGGTATCATAGTGATTAAATAACAATTGAAAACACTATTGTTTTTATAATAATGATCATCCATTACAATCATGATAAACCAACCCTCGTCTATGTAGTTAATTCACGGTTTCCAGTTTATAAAGCATACTATGGAGATGGCCTCGGCAATACCATTTTAGGATTCTTTTCAAGAATGGCCCCAAAAGTGATGCCGTTAGCTAAACAATTATCAATGAAAGCCATTGATGTTATTCGTGATAAGGGTATTGGTGCTGTTGGAGATCTTGCCGGGAAAGCGTTTCCAACTGCGAAGGATAAAATAACATCATTAGTGAGGCGAAAAAAGAAACCGTTACCGTCTACAGCAGAAATGCCTGCAAGTGTTAGTAAAATAATAAATAACGCAGTAGATGAAAAACTAGCGTCGATGGTAAATCAAGGGGACCAAAGCAATATTGCAAACATGATAGCGGGAAGTGGCTTTAAAAAACCACGTCGATGAAATCCTATGGATTTTCACGCTAGCGTTTTTCACGATGAAAATCACGATTTAGACTCTGATAAATAGAATAAAATGTTCAAAAGGTCACCTGATCCAGCATTTGATATGGATGCCCCAGTTGGCAAGAATGATTCTGTACGCGATTTTCAATTTTATTCTTATCACGCAATACAACCAGATCTCCGATCGCGAATTGAACTTCAAGTTCATGATACCAGTAAATATTTCCTACCGTGTGAGGCATTTATTGAAGTAGAAGGAGAACTTGTAACAAATGTTGCAGCTGATACCCCATATGACAATAACGCAAATGTCCGAGTTGGTTTTGTTAATAACGGCATCATGGCGTTATTTGAAAGCGCTAGATATCTCATTGATGGAAAAGAAATTGAATCCATTGACCGTGAAGTTGATGTGGCCACAACAATCATAGGGTTAGCCAGATATTCTGATGATTATTCAAGATCAGCGGGTCCATCTATGATGTTTGCAAAGGATACCTCTGATAACGCTGATCACCTTCAATTCATTAAAGTGTTAACAGCACAGGGTACTGCAGAAGGCAATCAACAATAAGCAGCTAATCCAGAACGTCGAACTAGACCCGGAGCTACGTTTGATATTCTCGGAGGCGTTAATGGTAATCTCAATTTAGGATTTGCAACACGCGTAGCAACGTTGCATGGGCAGCGTCGACGATTTTCATGTGCGATTCCACTGCATCATATTTTCGGATTCTGTAGAAACGTCCGAAAAGTTATTTATGGAGCGAAGCATACAGTAGCACTTGTACGAAGGGGTACTGATGATGATGCAATCTGGCGTAATGCTGGGGTTGCTGACGGTAAAGTTATTTTAACAAAACTATCATTATGGATGCCAGTGTTAACTCCATCAATCACAGACGAACAGCGACTACTATCATTTATGGATCAGGGGGGAAAATCATTGTTGAGTTGGTTATCAGTGACTACGGATATTAAACTGGGTAATGTTGATGGTACATTCACATGGCACCTGGCATCAAAACAAGGGGTTTCAGCTCCACGTCATATATTTATTGCGTTACAGAATGCTGCGCGAGTTGGTAATCAAGAACGAAGTCATATGATATTTGATCAGTTAGGTGTTAATGAAGTCTCGCTGAGAATAAACGGACAGCAGGAACCATCCGAGGATATACAACTTGATTACGGTCAGAATCATATTGCACGTGTCTATCATAACCTGTTGTCATTTATGGCACGTGATCAAAATGTGGATACCGGTTTGCAAATATCACAATTGGATTTTAAAAGCCTCTATCCGATTTATTACTTTTCATTGGAACATCTTGATTTGATGAGACAATCTGTCGTTGATATACACTTTAGAGCCCGTGTAACCCGTCCGACTGGTCCACCAGTTGGTGGGGTACCTCCTATCCTTATCCCGAATTATAGAGCGGTTGCTGTCATTCTCAGTGATAAATCAATGCTACTTGAAGGTGTTGGAGGAAGAATGAGAGTGGTACATGCCCCAGTAGATAATCTTTGATTGATTTTCTCGATTTTTCATTGAATTAGAATCAATCTATTATGTATAATGTCATATAGTGTTATTAGTGTTGCGTTAACTCCTGGTCAAATCAAAAAATTGCAATCAGAATCGGCTAAAAAATGTGGAACCACAATCACGTTGAAATCTAATCAAATGACTGGTGGTGAAAATAAATTATCGCTGACAACTCGTCAAATAAAACATTTCAATGATGCACTTGCAGCCAAAAAAGGTGTTCAGATTACTCTCTCTGCGGCTGCTATTAAAAATATGATGAAAACGGGTGGCATATTTCCATTGTTAGCTGCAATACCAGCATTGATTGCAGCAGCAGCCCCAGCAGTGGCTAAAGCAGCGGCGTTAGGAGCCGTTGGTACTGCAGCAGGAATGGCACTAAAGAAGGCAACTGGGAAGGGATATAAAAAAAAGAGACGATCCGTTCACGGATTGGGTCTAAGACTACCAGGAACCCCGTATTCATGGTACAGCGGAAAGGGTCTAAGACTACCAGGAACCCCGTATTCATGGTACAGCGGGAGATCCGTTCACGGATCAGGCCTGAGACTACCAGGAACGGTTTATTAATTGAGGAACCTATGGTTCCCAAATCTTCGATGGTTCCCATGTCCAATTGTGATTTAATGGATGCGGCTAAAAAACTAGTGATTAAAAATTTCAGAGGTGTTTTTATGAAAGATCAATTACCACATCAACCAAACAAAACTGAAACAGGTATTATTAATCTCGATAACAGCACCGGACCTGGAACTCACTGGGTTGCATACGCTATTGATCCACGTGGGATTGTCTATTTTGATTCATATGGATTAGCCCCACCAAAAGAGTTTATGCGTTATATAAAAACCCTTCCAATGAAGACTTGGTATTCTACGCTACCAACACAACAAATCAATGACCCACCAATATGCGGCAGTGAAGTATTAAATGTCCTTGACGCTATTTCAGCATCTAGAAAACCACCACACATTGTCGTAAATGACTACACCAGCAATCGCTTTTTAGAGAGAGATATATAAAATATCATGATTGATATTTGGGGAAGACCTCTGAAACCCAAACCCGATGACACTGCAACTCCTGATTCTATCAAGGATATAAAAAAAAAAAATTAAAGATGAAATCGCTGAGACGTTGAATTTAGTAAATGTTGACCCGAACGAAATAGTTGTATTTCAAGACAAACAGGGTAAATTGAAATCTAGTAATATTTCTCTGGATGATATTTTAGTTAAACAACAAAACGCAATCGAGAACACCGTTGCGTTATTTTCCGATCAGGGTAAATTGAAAACCAGTAATATTTCTCTGGATGATATTTTGATACGGCAGCGCGACGCCGCTGAAAACTCTATTGCGCTGTATTCCAACGACGGACGACTTAAACCAGGCGCACTTGTGTCTACGATCACAGACACGATTGCCACCCACAACAAGATGATTATCACCAACAACCGCATGATTGCCTACAACGACAACAGGATTACCACCCACAGCCGTGAGCTGGATGATCATATACGAGGTTATAATGCTTTTCGTAGAAATATCATTGATAAATTTATTGGAACCCCGTTAGATAAAATTGAAATAAAACTCCCTGATATTAAAAAATCCATCGATGAGACGAAAAACTTCATCGAAGACGTCAAAGGTGATTTTTCGAGGATGATAACAATCATTGAAAAAACAAAAATTCCTCATGAGAAAACCAACAACATAGTATATACAATCCAACACGGATCATTTGCGTGGACACCTACAAACAACAAATTAGATATCACTGCAACCGTCAAGGGTATTTATCGATTAACACTGGTGACAACGGCTCAATTTAATATATCATCGTCGAGTTCATCCGGGGTCAACAATACGATTTCAACGATCATCGACAAGGATACAACTGAAAAGTTCACTATAACAGCTACTGATCCAACTTTGGCTGGAAATTCGGTATCATGGTATGTGGAATTCGTAGCGGATTTAAGTAAATCGTAATTGAAAACGCTAGCGTTGTTAAAATAAAAAATGATTTCATCATCGCAATATCGCTATGATCAGGTCAGAGAATATCAAACTAGACTCAAAACCCTGTCTGAGGAGTATGCAATGAAAATTAAAAAATATCGCAGGAGAATTACCGCAATTGATGTTACTGTGTACGCTGTGAGTGGTGTAATCACCGGAGCTGGTATTATACTGTCTTCAGTGACAATGATGGCTCCGATAGCTGTTCCAATTTGCATTTCTGCGGCAACAACAATCGCTGGAATAATTTCAATAATCACAAAAAAAATACCCTCATGCAGCCAACGGAAACTACAAGACTACATAATTCAATTTCATGTTGTGTCCACTGCATACTCGCAATTATCCTCATTGATATCGTCATCGCTCGATGATACAATTATATCAGAGAGTGAGTTTTCAGCGATGGTAGATATATATAATTCTGCGATGTTAAAATTAGAAATACATCATGAGTATAATAACAATGACAACACAGATGGAATTACTTCAACAAATAGTGGAGAACACAAACCCAGTACAAACCAGCATGATCTCAATAACCTCAACGAATCCAGAATTCAGTGTGAATTTCCCCTCTCCGGTCCCAGTGAAGGAGATAGCGCTAGCAAAATTACGAGTATACCACAGTTGGCCAAATATTAGGTCAAAATCATTTGGTGGTCAACAACCCAATAATTCACTGGTATTTGCAAATAAGAATAAACCCGACGGTACCCCAGACTGGAATGTTGTTTCCATACCAACCGGATCATACCAAATCGAACAAATCAATAATGAATTCGCGCGTAGAATAAAATCGATTACTGGAGTAGAGTCAAAAATAGCTATAACAGTTCATGAACCAACACTATCATCTGCCATTGAAATAAGCACAGAAGGATACGTCGTAGATATCTATCAAAGTTCTATTAGAACCGTACTAGGATGGCCTGAATTACCACCCGGTGGAAAAACCGTTAAATTACCAGAACCAAAGAAAACTGATTATGTCACAGACAGGACAAAACCTGATAATCCAGTAAAAAGCTATAGCGATTATGACAAATTAAATTTTTTCACTGAAAAGATAGATAAGGGAGGGGAGAAATACTACATAACTCGACAGGATAAAATCACTGAAAACTTCACAGCGATCAATAACGATATTTCGTTGTTGTTAATATCCCTTAAATCCGGCTCTCTCACCCGAGATGAATTTATCAGCGTCATAGAAACATGTAACAGAATCCTCAGTGACATTTATATATTTCATTCACTAATTATACGAGAGGTAGCCCTTGCCAGCCACCCTAACACGAAAATAGAATTTACGACAAAATATCATATAAGCGTAGAAAATATTTCCGAATTCAATCTACCAGGATATAATCTCTTAGAACTACAAAAATCTCTCAGTGATGCCATCGATGTCGGTTTTAAAATAATTCATGATACGTGGAAAAAAACAACATCACCGGAAACAACTATCCTGACACACAATAATGACCCAGATGGTGGTGGCAGGCATATTGCTCCGTTCAATGTAAATATTTCAACGGTGATTGCGCTCAATTTAGTATGTGATGTGATCGAAGGAAGCTATCAAATAAATTTAGAACGATCAAATCAAGCTCAGCAAGGATATATTTTGTATTCATTTGCACCAATAGCTCCTCCAGGGTTTTTAATAATTGAGTCCCCGGTGAATCCAGTCTATATGCGATGTCATAATAATTCATTAACCAGAATTAATTTCAAACTCACTGACCAGTCTAATAATCTGATTGATTTACAAGAGGAGGTTTTACAAATTAGTCTATTTGTGAAATCCTGAAAGGATTTTCGTCGTAGTAAGGACTAGATCAAATATTCGGTTAACCCAGAACTGAAAGTTCCAGCAGCAGAGAGGGTGAGTGACAACGACGTTGCGACATTTTATGATTCATCAACGAAAACGCGAATGCGAATCCCATGTTTTCAGACAACAATCACTGTCATTTTTTTTTTCTAGTTATTTCGCGAGAAGGGTCTAGTGTTATTTGGAGGGTATAATCAAAAATAAAAACAAAAAATTTTGTAGGATTCACCCTCTCTGCTGCTGGCATGAACCTAATTATCATAAGCTTAGCATTTATAAATTCATTCAGAAGATCAATCTGTAATGTGGTTTAGATTTACTTTGAGTTAGGCTTGAAAATGTGTTGGCTTGTTTGCCTGTCACAGACTAGCACATGAGACCAAATGTGTAACATTGAAAACATGTATTCTACTGAGCAGAAAATAATAATAATAATAATAATAATAATAATAATAATAATAATAATAATAATCATCATCATCATCATCATCATCATCATCATCATCATCATCATCATCGCAGAATGCAGAAAAGGACTTGTCTTCGCTACGACAACTGTTTTCTGCATCATAATATTCACCGTCGTTATCGTCCTATAACGACAATGAGGATACTACTACTACCAGTTATTATTATTATTATTATTATTATTATTATTATTATTATTATTATTATTATAGTAGTGGTAGTAGCATTGTTGTTTTTTGTTGTTGTTGTTGTTCTTCTTCTATTATTATTATTACTATTATTATTATTATTATTATTATTATTATTATTATTATTATTATTATTATTATTTATTGCTGCAACAGGATGAACAAGACAGATGACCATGATCATAAAATTGTTTTGATATTCAAGGCATGCATATTTTACTCGCTGTTCACTCATGAATAATTCGCATGCAGTGGCAGCATTGTAATACGCACTCGTGCTAAGATTGTCCATTGTAAATAGTTGATTTGAAAAAAAATTCGTTATGAAGCAGAGACTTGTGTATGTTTTTGCTCTCATACTGTTTCAACATACAACTGACTTTGAAAAAAAAAAACAATACGTGTAGACTGCATGCATTACGGGGGCAATAATTTACTATCGACCTTGTTTTGTCTACTGAAATAAGAAATCGCTGCGGGCGTGACTAAGCCCATCTCGCATCTCCAGTTCTTCCGGGTTTACAGACGACACTTTTGTGATTTGTCAGCTGTCAACGGCGTCACGTCATTATAGTACTACGGAGCTGCACCTCAAAGCACGTGTTTTTATGCTTCTGAGATTGTGGTCATATAAAGGCCACAGAACAGTCTGGAGAAGTTCTATAACTTCCGTAATTTGTGTGCGAGTCATATCAAAATTGTATCCATCCGTTCACTATGTTGCGTTTAACAAGACTGAAAGTATGTCTTTTCGTAAGCTTGTTTGGTTTGGCGGACTTTGCTCCGACAGATTCCACTGCATGGCTTTCCATGTGTAACAGGAAAATCACACCTGGAAATGACAGTTCGTATGCAATATTCCACTGCAACGTTCCACAAGGTGGACATATGCTTTTCAGTGATATCCGTAACTGGGCTAGTATTCATAGTAAAGGAATGTTTGGCGTATCCATAGTCTGCGAGATCGGTGGGAGAGTATCGCTTCCTTGGCCGTTCAAAGCAAATAATTTGGTTTCATTGGAGGTACGATTGTGTGCATTAGACGACTTCTTGTCAGAAATGACATACTCCAACATAACTCAGATTCCCGATTACCTACGTAATTTGGTCATTTCTGATGTGTCCATTCATGTGGGCGTTCGTGACCTGCACGACACTGTCCAGAACATTGAAAACATCACGAGGGATGCTGATTGTGGACAGTTAACATTACATAGGATGGTATTTCGAAATATTCACTGTAATAGAAAGACCACAGAGAGTGAATTTGACGTTCATTTATATGGCCATAACAGTACAGATGAATCAGACTTCGTGGCCGCTGATTCGTTGGTCCACCACTGTTCATACAACAATTTGACATCCCTTGATGAATCTGGGAGCCGGAGTATGGGCAAGTATCACTTACGCCTTCTTACGGAAACCTCAATGTTTCCACGCCTGGAAGAATACATTTTGCGTAATAACAACTTTAGCCACGTTCCACACAAGCTTCAAACATGGACACACAATTTTCCTAATCTGAGAGTACTTGATCTATCCGAAAATGAACTTGTGGCCTTCGAGTTTGACCTTGTCACAGTTACTCAGGGTTTATTTAACACAAAATACAGATTAATTGACTTAAGGAAAAATAAAATTAGTTCTGTTTCTATCGAGGGAGCGATGCACCTTCAAAGGATTGGTGATATAATTGTGGATCTGAGGGAAAACCCTTTGTACTGCAATTGCAGACTTTCTGATTTCCGTCGATATTTGCAGGAAATGTACGAGAAATACCAGGACGAGCACACCAGACAGTTATTATCAGATATCAAGTGCAGCCTCCCATTCAATCTACGCAATTCCAGTGTCTTGGATTCCAGTCTCGATCATTTCTTTAACTGCTGATCTGTCTCTAGGGGGGCCGAAATTACACCTCCCATGCTCGGTTGGCAGTTTTAGTGACCGCTGCTTAGAACCCTCACGACCTGCAAATATCTAATTTGGTCACCTGCAGCTGTGTGTGTCGAGCCTGACCATTCTTTCATCATGAAATCTTGAAAAGAACTAGGCGTGAGATACGTGTTAAAAGTAGCAAACCTGCTTTGATGTTGATTGGAAATAGTCGTTGTGGTGTTGCTTATTTTCCAGAGACAAAAGTGCTGTATTGAGACAATCTTGGTTTGGAATGGAACATTTTCATTAAAATGAAAGGATAGTATGTACAGGGTGAGATATGACTAACTTTTTTAATGTTGTAAATACGATGTTGTATATCATTATGTTGGACAGGTATATAAATGGTTAATTGTCTAACATATGAGGACTTGCATTATCAATACCACGTGAGTCAATATTCGCTTCTTCGATGCTGCCAGCCAAAAAAAATCCATGTACATTTAACCCTTTGCAAGAAGACGAACTTTAGATACCATTTTAAAACAGTGATATAAATTATTTTATATGAAACTTACCGGTAATGAAAACAAAAGCATCTTAAGTTTTTGTTTCAGAGATTGCATTAAATCATATTACAAGGAAGAAATGTTTGCACTTCTGGATCCTTTTCTTTCGTCACCAAAGGTTTTATTTAATTTTATTGTGTAGTTTTTGTTTGTTTATTATTTGTTATGAAAACTGCATGTCAAGTTAGCTTACGCTTTGCATAGACGTGGTGTATATATACTACTTATACTAGATCTTTGGAAGCTAACGATAAGTAATCTATTAGTTAAAACTTCAATTTCAATATCATAACCAAAATAGACGGAATGGGCAAGTATATTTAAATATGACTTTGCCTTCATCATATAATAATAATAATAATAATAATAATAATAATAATAATAATAATAATAATAATATTATTATTATTATTATTATTATTATTATTATTAATATTAGTTTTATTATTATAACAACTGCAATACTACTACTACATAGTACATTTACTACTACTGTTAATTATTATTATTATTATTCGTAGTAGTAGTAGTAGTAGTAGTAGTAGTAGTAGTAGTAGTAGTTTTATTATTATAACAACTATAATACTATTACATCTACTACTACTACTACTATTAATTATTATTATTATTATTATTATTATTATTATTATTATTATTATTATTACCTTTAGCTGTGGAAGCACGTGATCATAAAACAACGTTAATATATGTAACTGAAATTAAATGACATTTCTTGCACCCTCTGTTCTCAAATTATGCATATTTGTTCAGAAAATACTTTCGTATTTTTGTTGTATAACATGTTAACATTGCTGAGTTGTAGATTAAATATTAATCGTATGTGTGTCATAAACATTTCAAATACCAAACCCAGACCCATGCATGAAACAATGCCAGTGTAAAATGTCTACAATGTCTAACACACTCATAAAGTAAGCCCTTTTTATTTCATTGACTTAATTTGTTTCTTCTTTTTCTGGAGTTTTTTATTATTTTATTTCAAGAATTGAATAAAGGGGTTTACAATGACGTAACCTTATTTGACATAATATGGCACCAAGTGATTTGCTAAGCAGAGATAACCAGATTTGTATTCTTTATTATGTCAGAATTCCAAATCAAGAACTTTCATTCATTTTGTAATATTATCTTCGATAAGTTATGCCTTAAAACGATTTTAGCCCAATTGTTCTAGTAATTTGTATGTATAAATATACATATAATATTTAAGGTGTGATCCTTTCCGTATTCCTTGTAGAAGCAAATAGCAGTGTTGAATGACTGACAACATTGCCGAACAATGAATGGCTGAGAACGCTGACGAACGTTGACTGACTGAGAACGTTGACGAACATTGAGTTACTTAAACCCTTGATGAACGTTGAGTAACTGAAAACCTTGAGGAACGTTGATTGACTGAGACCGTTGATGAAGGATGAGTGACTGAGAACACTGAATGTGATTAGGCAATTTCTCAGTGTGAAATAGTTTAGCGATACTCAAATTTTCAAATGGAAGGTGACCTTGAATATTATTTCAAAATTTGTTGTAGCGGCAAAGTTAAAAGGTGCGTTTGACGCAATATGTCAGTAGAAATAAACGTTAAAATTAAATATGAACACAAACTTCACACACTGTTACACATATATTGTGGTTCAGTCTATCCAGGTCTTCCGTGCAAAGAAACAATACACGCGGTTGAGTGCGGGAGGAGGGAAGTGTATGGTGCGATATTATTTGATATTATTATCAATATGTGTCGTGTCGTTACTATGGTAATGCAGTGAGGTGTAAAATCTCTGTGGTTACATTAGTCGGTCATGCCGGGTCTGGTATTGTACACTATTATATCAATATATTCGATTAATTGCTGTTTATCTGTCATCGTGTGAACCGCTGACCGATTGTATTGCAAAACATAGGTGCATCGCCATGATATTTCTTAGGTTTCGACTGTCTGTCCGTTTTTACTGAAAGAATATCACAAGTGAATATTTCCATATTTTCCCAGAATGTAATAGCCCGCTACAATCCTGCCATCGTTTGACGAATGTTTAATTTCCACTTCTTTAAGAAATTGAGGCTGCAATATGATTATCTACAGATCTGTGAGTAAACTCACTACCGGATCACCACTCACATTTTACAAAGAGACCCTCAATACCTCGGATAGCATTTGACTCGTAATCACCCCAGGTCAGCTACCTTTGTTGGTCCTTGGGAAAAGCACTAAACTCTCATTTCCATAGCATCTCATAGAAATTAGTGTGTGAAAAGTGCCGTTAAAAAATATAATAAAAAATAAAACACATTTTTAAAAGTATTACACAGTTAAAGAAATATAGTTCTCATTCTTAACAATAACAACAACAAAAACAACAACAAACAATGGGCAGAAAGGTAGAAATGGTGCCAAAAATTGAGGCACCTGTTCTATTTAATCAATTAGCTTCAAGTATTTTCCCGTCCTCAGCCCATTGAAAATGATGCATTAATATAAAAAGTAGATCGGTTATTCAGAATTGGAAAGAAATTGTAATATAACAATGAAATAGTTGATTATGGGGGAGATCTGAACGTTTGGCTTATCTCTGTTAATGTAATCGTAACATCGCCTAAAAGTCAGTGTAGTTCTTTATATACAGCCAGCCTTCACTAAAGTACCAAGCGACACATTGCGCACACACGTGACCAGGTCTGTCAAAAGCGTCAAGACAATTAAAATACCTGAGATATTTTTTACTGGTTACATTAATAAAATTATGCCGTAATTAAAAGTTATGTTTAGCTTCAGCGTGGGAGGTGGAACTCAGTTGAAAGTTTTTAAGAAAAATAGCAACATTCAACTAATGGATATTATTTAAGAGAGACATATTTCCTGAATAATTAGCCGTACAGAGCACGGGAAGACAACTTTTCCTTCATAATTTCACAGAAGATATAGCTTTCCTGGACATAAATGACAAGCATAGCACATTTATTGGTTGCGATGTCAACATGCCGTTTCGAAAATGAAAACAATTACGAAGAAGTGTCAATTTTTCACTTTTCTGGTAAAATGTTGAGCGGAAACGGTAAAGTGTTAAGAGCTTAATCGTGTAAAGGAACATAGTGTATATTTTAAAAGAAGAATATTAAACTTTACGCACTTGTTACACTCGCTTAAAATGGCTCAGAACTGATGTTACAGTTGATAAATGTGATCCGTTGAGACAGACGATGCAGACTCGTGTTGGGAACGATTCCACTGTGGCCCCACATTCAGGGAGGGGAATGTTTGAGCCTTTCAGGTCCGAGAAACGCTGCTACTGTAATTTGTTTTTTTATAATTTAAATTTTAATGTTTTGGGGTTATGGATTATAATTATTTATTTCAGCCCTACCTTCATCTCCCAGAAGTTTGATTATTTCCACCCTAGGTGTTTTTATTGACCACAAAGCCCCTTATCCAAGGTACCCAATCTGAATATCCTCGGCCTTTATCGTGAAGTAGAGAAAAACCTTGGCTAAAATTCGCTGCCATTGGTAACTATATTCGGAATTACATTTGTGACCACGGCAGAATCAATCTGAACGTCTTCAGTCTTTTCATCCCATGCAAGAAAAGATCCTAATGTAAATAATGTCCATTTTGAACCACCCTAAAGCCCATGGATGTTATTACATGAATGATGTCACAATGATCAGATATCTGTCATCGCCAACAGTTACTGTACGTAATATTTTCAGGTTATTGAAACCGAATAACGTCCTCGTTTTTTTATATTAAACTTTTCATGAATAACATTAAAAACTAAAAGTGCATCTCTTTCATTTATTGATGAGGCGTTCTTGCTTTTGTTTTCAACATCTGTCTTTGTATATGATATTGTTTTAGCACATCTTGGTGGAAATTCAAACGCCAAAAATACACCAATTCGAGAAATATCACTACAATTACCCATGGGTTTCATGTAGAAAGATGAAGTTAATCCACTCACATCAGAAAGAGAGGATATTGTTCCAACAAGCACAATATGGAAACAATCCGACATTCCATGGCCTTTTACATCGCCTTTTACATCGCATGCTATGCAAACGGTTTAGACTGCCATTTAGCTCATGGATATTAATGCGTCATAATAACTTCATGATATCACAGTGACAAGATGACGTGACACTCCTAACAGCATCTTAGGCAATTATTTCAGGTTATTGAAAGGAAATGATTTATTCCGTTATTTTCATACGAAGTTGCAAGAATAATATTAACAAATTAAATGTGCAGGTATTTCACTGACTGTTGAAACATCTTTAAGTGTTTTTTGATCACTTATAATTTTTAAAAAATCTCTTATTCTCACATATAACCAGATATTAGTCGCCAAAAACTTACTGATTTCAAAAGTACTGGTGTGATTACCCACGAGTCAGTTTCATATAGTCGAACTTATCGGAAATAGGTGAAGATGTTCCGGATGAATATTGCCAAGGAAGGAGACGAAATCACAATCGGAACATTGTCAGCCTTTTCGGTCGCAACATAAGCGTTGCAAACTGCGAGGACGAATCACCAAACCCCATTTATGCCTAAACCTCGAACCATATCCGACATTATTTCTCGACTTGACAGAAATATCAGATATATTCATTGTCGCGCCATTGAGAACAATATTCAGTATATCATTTATCTAGTATTTATGGATACTAATATGTAACGTTGACATATCTTATACTTGTAACACAAAGTGGCCCACAAGTTATTAGGCTATATAGAACAGGATTTTAAGTGGTAGAACGTATTGACGATAATGCGTTAAAAACAGTAAAAACGTGCTTATAGAGTATATGTTTGGTATCTAATAGAAATAGAAATGTAACATTGGCTGTTTCTTGTGATCTATGTCTTTCTTAACAAACATGTATGTTAACTAACCTTGTGACCAATGGGAAACATTTACCAGATTTATTTTGTTATGCCATGTTTGGGGCGTTACACAAAGTTTCATTGACCTTGACCCACTTGAAAACGCGCAAGAGTCTGGTTGAACGAAATACGTATAATAATTATTTGTTTTATCCACTACGTGCAACAGATTCAGACAACAATATAACACAATTGTACAGCGTATACCTAATAGTCTAATGATCCGAAGACAGAATATTCGCTTCAATTATTGCTATTTTTAGCAAATTAAACCAGCTTATTTTTATTGAATGGTTTTCCCTGTTTATTGCGACAAGACACAAATATGTTAATAATAATGTAGAAAGATATATAAATATGCGATACATTTTTAGAATTTACAACGTAAAATATCTTGTTTTTTCTGTGTAAAAAAGATTGTCAAATGGATTAGAAACATATGAAAATTATAAAATAAACTATTGAAGTATCGTTGATTGTTAGTCTTTATTCACTCGTTAAAGATATTCATACCTGGGGGGTCAAAATAAACTTTAGAACTTGTGAATTTATCTGTTTATTTGTTCCTCCAGCAGATCTAATAATGACGTCAAAATAAACTTGTTTGTAATTTAATAAGAAAAATAAGAAATAAAGTTTACTGAAACGTAAATATTCATCCATATTGATATCTATCAATGTCGATGGACACTTACAAAAAAGAGACAGGTCTTTTCACGAGGGCAATAGAGTATAACTTGTCGTATATCGGGGGGGGGGGGGGGCACGTAGAGAGAATATATAGAAAGTCGGGGTTTCATAACCAAGATGAATACTTGCTTATACTGCAGTAACAGGTAACAGACCCACCTTCTATGGACCAGCCTAATAATTTGAGACAGATTTCATATATTAGAACGTTCTTCTAACTTAACCGCGTGTAACTTGCATAAAGTAGCTTTTAAAATGACACTACCCTTGTACATCCATACCAATTCATTCTCTTGATTTCCATCCCCTATCATTTCAGAGGCATCTGCAGATATTGTAATCAATATTTAAATGACCAGGAAGGTGCAAGTGTACAAGGAAGAGAGTCATGTTGGTATAATAAACTTATTTCCATACATCACAAACTATATGCCTTCTGTACCTGTTATTTACACAATATTTGTGCCTCGTCAACTTGTTCAAGTTGTCTTTCATTTGTCTTTGTTCATTCCTGTTTGTCGGCGATAGAAATGTTAACCAAACATTTTTGCATGTCAACATATGATGTTCAATAAACTTGAAAAGAATATCGTTGATTCAGAATAGTGAAATGTCTTTCACAATTATGATACCCAGAGTCTCTTTTTACCTTCATGTGAAGCAGGACGAAGAAACTATTCAGAACAATCAATATATTGAGGGATTAATTTTTATGCAAATCATAGAAGTCCTTGCGGTATCTTGTCATGCTGTTGCGGACTGATGTATTTCCTATGCTTTGACATCAGTACTACTTATTACCTAGAAGACTTGTAAGCAACATCCACGTCAGTACCCATCACAAACGCAATGAATATCGCAACCCAACGTTAGAACGCCCATTAAAAGTGCGATGGATATGTACTCCTATTTTGCTTGATTATTAAAAGTTTGGTAAAATTAATTTCGATTATGTTCGCTTGCTTTTCGAAATTTAATATTATTTTCTGGATGAGTACAGATATATAGAGAACATATTATCGTTCAAGCTGCTAAAGAGTCATCAAGTCCCCTATCCTCTCATTATTTACTAACGTAGTCACGTATCTTCGCTTGTTTTCAGTAATGTTTGCAGATTTTATATTTAATTCAACAAGCACTTTGCTCTCTTATTAATACTGTGTGCATGTTTCTTTTGCAGAAAAAAAAGCTATCTTAAATCTAATACATCCAACATTCTTATTGTTTACATGTAAACCAATGTTAAAATCAACGTAGTCGTCTGAAAATGCTCAGATCGGCGTTAATCATGGCGATGAAAGCGTAGAATACTGATTTTCTTATTTAAATGCTTTGGTGTTTTATGCATATATTGTGCATAGCTTGTATTCTGCAAAACGTGATGGAGCATTATTGTTGCAAAACCTTTAATTAATATATATGGTTTAGTTTCAAACTTAAACATATCCAATAACCATTTCACTAATTATTCATCGGAATACAAGTTATGTCTAACTGTCGAACACTAATATTCAGCTTTATTTTACTCCAGCCTGATTGGCATTATGTTGACTTTAAGCAATTCGAAAATCATCAAGCAATGTTTATCCAGCGGTAATTTCATCTGTTAAAAAAATTCATTAAAAAATAGTACGTTTTATAGATTTTTTTTGAATATAATTTATTCACAATAAATCCCAATGCAGTATTCTTCATCTCAATTTCCTTGTTCAATTAAGTTCTGAAAATATGTTTTCCATGATGTCTATTTTAACAGTAGCCATGGTTCAGCTTAATGCGAGGGTCTTTGTACGTACCTCACATCTCTGTTTCGCCTTACACTCTTGTTCCAGATCAATTAAATTTGTATCATATTTTTTTCGATCTTTTTTGTCTAATTGGTAAATATTATATTGTACCTCACATATATTATAGACCTTCTCTATGATCTTTTTTATTTTGTATCTGTGTTACATTGTTAAACCTGAGCGTATAGAGCGTATATGCTTTCACATTTAGTAAAATAAAAATCTTTAATCATTTTGATCTTCTAATATAAATTTTAAACATATAAATCGTTAATTCATTTTATACATTTTATAATGTTTCCATTCACATTATCTTGTTAATTTTGATTGTTGTATGCTTTTATGGTTATGGTTGTAAAATTAATTTTGATGGGCAACTCTGACAGCATATGTATATTAGCTATTATATTATTTGGCTAAATTCATTCATTCGCTTATGCGTTTTCATTGTTCACGTCTTTATGAAACTTTTCCAATTAAGATTTAGCAGTATTATATTATTCCATTGATATCATTTCTCTACAAATCGATCTCCAAAGAATTTGGTCCACTGTTTATCATCTGATAGACTGGTTGCATAAAAACCGAACACAAATGGCTCGATGCAGTCCGACTGTCGAGATAGTTTTATGTACTTATTGTTGCATTTATCAAAATATAGTTGTCTTATTTAGCTAGTGTCAGTAAACATTTTTATGCCTACAAAGTGTTGCCAAAATTTGTGGAACACTACCGAACCACTCGTCATCGCATCGATGCCAGAGGTATCCATCTATTCCATGACAACCAGTCGGCGTGTAAATACCCTGTCGTGACAGATTTTCTACGGAAACATAGAATCCACGTGACTTCTGACTGAATCCCATTATTTAAACTTGTTAATTGGTAGATTATTTTGAAGCCGCCATTAGATTGGTAGTGTAATTCGAAGTGTAATTGTCCAGTGTATGAACAACTTCATGTTCAGTGAATATAAAATGACATGTAATTATTCTAAAACGTTTGTAGGTTTGTATGGAGAGTATTTGTAGGAAATGTACTGATGCACTATTTACTAATAAGGAACTTGTTTTACAACGCACTACTATTAAGGCATTTATGAAGACAATTTAGCAAAAGTAATCGCTATGTAAAAAGCTCAAGTGAACCTTTCAATTGCAGACCTATCTCATTGCTTATATGTTTTGTGTATGTGTTTGAAAAAAAAAAAATAGAAAATTATCTTTCAACACATTTTGAACGTATAAAGTATAATTCAAAGCCGTAATCCGATTTCACTAACATTACGCTCTGTTCAGTGTATTTCAGTGAAACTAAATGACCAATTATCAAACTGGCATATTTATGTATGTAGGAAAATGAATTAATACGTACTCTAAACATGTACAATTCTGAGACCACCTAGCGAAATAATCAAATAATCTCGATCGTTGACACAATTTAGGTTAAACGCAAAACTACGTCGTTCATCTAGTGAACACGAACTTTATGATGCTACGTTTATCTAAAGAAGACAAAAACTTTCTTTTCTAGTATAACATGATATTCCTATCTGCCTAAGATCCCGTTAGAACCTCACAATCATCCAGATTGGGCATAATCGGTTGATAGATAAAAACATAAGCTGAGACAAAGATTGGCATAATCGTTGATACGTCAAAGGCTAAGCTGAGACAAAGATTGGGCATACTCGGCTGATACGTCAAAACCTAAGCTGAGACAAAGATTGGTATAATCGTTGATACGTCAAAGGCTAAGCTGAGACAAAGATTGGGCATAATCGGTTGATACGTCAAAACCTAAGCCGAGACAAAGATTGGCATAATCGTTGATACGTCAAAGGCTAAGCTGAGATAAAGATTGGGCATAATCGGTTGATACGTCAAAACCTAAGCTGAGACAATCAAGACATCCTACAGCCAACACCACAAGTTTTAATGTTTATCACTGGAAATAGCTGCAGATACTCATAATTGAACGGTACAATAAACTCAAGTGTGTTTTAATTACAAACACAACTTTACCTGTTATGCATGAGTACAAATGAAAAGAGTTAGTTAAACATTGAATCTTGTTCGGCTTTAAGAACGACTGTATATTATTGCATAATAGCCAAGTTTATATACAAATCTAACTACAGCAAGAATAACTATGCCGAATCATAAAAATACGTTCCTCGTCAAAGCATATGAATATTTCTACCAGAATCCCCTGATGGAAAACTAAAACAAACCCTCATCTGATAATATAATGTGCTACGGCACAATCAAGTAAATACGGAGTCCCTTAAGTGACATGATGAAAATATTTTTATTTCGTTATTTTGAAATAGTATTTCGTTATTTCTAAATAATATTTCGTTTAAACGAAATAGCATTTCATTATTTCGAAATAGTATTTCGTTATTTCGAAATGCTATTTCGTTCTTTGGAATAGTATATGTAACTTAGATTTGAAAACTAATGTACGTAAAGATTATCGCCTTTTGCCATTTGGTCTCTTCACGTGGAGGTAGATTTTTGCAGTAAACAGTGTTGTGCCCGCATCTCGTCTTTGATTTGAAAGCTACGAAGGTGATTCAAGTGTAGGCTTAGTTCTGTGTAAGACGTAGATTTAGCAATAAATAAATATAAATTATCGTTGTGGTGTAGTAGCCTGAAAACTCCGCATAGTAAAATATGGGTGTATACTCTTGGACTTAAAAGTGCGTGCTTTTCTTAGTAATGTATAACACACACACACACATGACCTTGAATCAGTTGCATGGTGCATGCTTTTCTTAGTACATGTAATGTATAACACACACGAATCTAAATCATTAAACAGTTGTACAGTACATACTTTTCTCAGTAATTTACAGCACACACAGGTCTTTCATTTACTATCACTGTTGTAAGAAAATGCAAGTAAATCTGAGCACTTTTTCTGGAATTGTTTCTCTTGAGATATTTCATTTGGGTCCAGGTTTAGAGTTTTGTGACATCACTATGAATATTAAAAATCCTAACAATGATACTGTATGTTTGTGAAGCTATAATAGTAGTTGTTGTATTAGTTCTTGTTGGTGTAAGTGTATTTTAGCATTGTAAATAATTTGCCAAAAAAATGGTGTGAATTTCTAGTCAGCCGTGCATCCCCGTTTTTGTTTGTCAGCCATAGAACCCACTTACCCTAGCTAAAAGAGAAAAATATATTTTTAAAAACAACAATTTCTGAAAATGTTTTATGCCTAGTCAAGTAGTTGAAGTACTTAATACATTATATATTCTTATCATTACAATATAAAATATAACATTCAAAGAAACGAATTGTAAAAAAAATACCTACAGTTCAACAGTGTGAACAGTTATGTAAGTATACACATAAGACACTATTGAGTGAGAAACTTGCAAGGGAGTAAATAAATAAGGACAAAGGCTATGTTGACTGCATTAATAACCAATATGTTCGAGATTTCGTGAACAGGAACTAAACCTCATGCCTTCAGCTCAGATTGGTTATGTGTGCGAGTCATCAATATTCTAAGCCTTTTGAACACATATAGACCACTCGATATGAAAGTAACGTTTCAAGTCCATGTCTTCATTGATGCAGGTGGAGCTATACTACATTACAAAGTAACAGAAAAATGGATGGCTGTACAGATGGGCAGAATTACATAATCCCCAGTGGCACTTATCTTAAAAAAAACATACGGATATAATAAAATGCAGAAGGTTGAAGTTTAAATTTATAATATGGCTACAGACCATAAAGACCAGCATGTTGTAATTCATATTCTCATTTGTCCCGTTCTTTTATTTCAGATAGATGTAAATGTGATTTCCATGATGGATGTAGAACAGCTACAGACATATTTACCCAGATATGGAGATTGCTTAGCAACAATAGCTTATGCCAAACAACAAAGAGCTCTTGATGACACTGCAAGCTTTTGCAGTGATAGAAAAAGATCTATGAGAGATAGATTACTGGACAAATTACGAGCAGCAGAGAACAGAAAGGATCATTTCAGGAGAGCAGCACTTCAGGCTGGTAACAAAATTGCAAAAAAAATCCTAAGAAAAGTGGAAATTGGCTGGTTAAATACTATGGTATTTGTGGTCAGAAGCAAATTAGGTCAACATATGGTGGCGGAACAAGAGCTGTTCAAGTCCACCTTGATGCAACTGTCTCTGAAATATTATTCACAGGAAAAGAACTTTTCTTTCCCAGTGGAATATCAAAGAAAGGAAATGTTGATGACTGATTTCTATCTTGCTGATCAAACTCGTGAAAAATTGTCTTATGAACTGACTTCGAAGCATTTATATGAATCCACAAAACTGAAGACTCTTAGGCTTAATGTTGTAACAGCAGTAAACACAAGAAACTTGAATGGTAACAACAGCAAAGAAAGAAATAATACAGAACCAGACATTTCTGCCCAACTAATACATCCAAACCGGTCTGATTTGGGTCAGATGTCTCCTCAGGTTCAAGCAGAAGACAATATAATGGCAATATCATCTGTGTCCACCACTGAACTACAGATACATAATAATAACCAAGCTGAAAATATGATTGGTTTAGAAGAGTCCAATACCTTTTCTAATAATGCATGTCATGGGGATTACTTCGAAATAAGGAGCATTCATTCTTTTGGCTGCAATGATAATTTACCTTCAGTCAGTCATAATCATGACGTGTGTGACTTAACACTTGATTCACATGAGTTTCTGATGACATCAGTTCATTTCCAAGACCAGTTTCAGCCAGCCATTGATCTGTCACAGGCATCGGACAACAAAAGTGTACAGACCATTCTGCTGCACTGTTCCAGGAGGAAATGCTGCAATATTTCAAAGCATCTGATATTTTGAATACATCATTAAAGTTCAAGTTTGTAAATGAGTGTGGCCATGATGCAGATGGAGTATCAAGGAATGCCTATGCAGCATTTTGGGAATCATTTTTCTTGAGAAATGCAGATGGTGAGGTTTATCGCATACCTGTTTTATCTCAAGACTATGGTCAAGAAGAATGGGGGGCTGTAGGTAGAATTTTGATCAAGGGATACAAGAAACACCAATACTATCCAATAAGTTTAGCTCCAGCTTTTTTTATTGCAGCAGTACATGGGAAAAATTCTGTCACACTACAGTTATTGAAAGACTCATTCCTTTTATATATTTCACAGTCAGAAAAGGATGTTATTGAGGCTGTTGAAAGATTAACACAGTATGACCCAGACGAGCTACTTTTTCTGCTTGACCGCTTTCGGTGTCACAAAATCCCAGAGCTGAGTGAGATGGCATCAACAATTGTACAAACTGCACACAAAGTATTAATTCAAGAATCTAAATATGCCCTAGATGTTATTAGTGGTGTTGGTGAAGGTGTTTGGCAAATTGATTTTCCAGATACTGAATCAATCATAACCCTGACTAAACCCAACCATCCCAAAAGTAATAGAGCTGCTCTGTGCTTCACCAAGAACAAAGGAGGAAAATGCTTCTATTGGATTTCTTCATAGATTTATTCGAGGAAGAAATAAATGGCAATTGAGAAAGTTACTTAGGTTTTTGACTGGATCAGATGTAATTTGTGTTGATAAGATTGATATTCAGTTTATTGTACGTCATGGGAAAGGAAGACTTCCCAGTATCCACACTTGTGGACCCATGTTAGAACTACCATCAACATATGCAAATTATCCCGACTTTCGATCTGAGTGGGAAAGCATGCTTGATTCCAGGGAATGCATGGAAATGAACATTGTGTAGTTGTTCTTTTAATTGTAGAATTTAGTGTCCATTTTATTGTATTGTAATTTTGTGGTAAAAGTATCAACCATTTTTACAACTTGCATGTAATCAGTAATAATAATAATAATAATAATAATAATAATGAGGACTTTGTATAGCGCCTAATCTTTCGAAGCTCTAAGCACTTTACACCATTAATAATGATATGACTACACTATAGAAAAACAAATGACAAAAACAATGAAATTGGAAAACATGCTGAAAACATATAAGATACAAAACACGATTAGGTCTCTAAGTTTGTCCCTGCAGTCGAAACAGGTGAGTTTTAAGAGCACTCTTAAAAACCGCTGTGTCTTTCAATGGGCAATTCGTTCTGGTATGCAAACGAACATTGTCCATATGACTTTGTTTTCACCGTGGGAACAATGAGTATATGATTATCAGAAGAAGAGCGTAAGTATCTAGCTGGTGTATACACATGGGTGAGGCTTAATAGGTATGTTGGACTCGAGTCTGTCATTGAAACATAGCACAGAGAACAAATTTTATGTTTGATTCTGTATCGAATCAATAGCCAGTGTAGGGTACAGAGCAGTGGTGAGGTGTGCTCTGATCAAGGTACTCTAAAGATGATCCATGCAGCTGTGTTTTGAACTTTTTAAAATTTCTGGAGTAAATATTGTGAAACAGACAGAATTGAGTTACAATAGTCCAGTCTTGAAAATACTAATGAACACACAAGTGTTTTAGTGGCATCAACTGAAAGATATTTACGAATGGAACTGATGCATCTCAATTCAAGATATGCATCCTTGCATATGTTCATGACATGTTGGTGCAATGTGAGAGTACTGTCTAGAGTAACGCCTAGGTTTCGTACTGACTGAGAATTTATTGTCGGTGTTGCTGATATTTATTGTCTGAGGTAAAGGATGTGAATGAGAAATTCTTTGTGATGTGATCAGAATAACCTCAGTTTTATCATCATTCATCTGCAGCTTGTTACATGTCATCCATGATTTCACATCAGAAATGCACCTCTCTACTCCATGGATGGTAGCATTAACTTCAGTTGGGTGACTAGACTTGTGTATTTGTGTGTCACCAGCATACAATCGGTGTGACACTGGGTGATGATCTATGACACTTGAGAGCGGCTGAGTGTACAGAATGAAGAGAACAGGTCTAAGAACAGATCCCTGTGGAACACCACAACATACGTCAACTGGGCTGGAGTGTATTCCATTTGCAGATATAATTTGTGTCCTGTTGACTAAGTAGGACTTGCACCACTGTAAGGCGATATTCTGAATGTCAAATACATGCTGGAGACCGTGAAGTAATATATTATGGTCTATTGTGTCAAATGCAGCAGATAAACCCAGGAGAGTGAGGACTCTAATCTTTCCACTATCCAAAGCAGAGAGAATGTCACTAAATACTTTAAGAAGAGTAGTTTCCGTACTGTGGCAAGGGCGATATGCAGGCTGTACATTGCTAAAAAGACTGTTTCAGTTCAAATGAGATACTTGTTGGGTTAGAACAGCCTTTTCTAACATATTTGAGATGAATGGGAGATTAGAAACTTTGCGGTAGTTCTTTAAATCATTATGGTCAAGTGTTGGTTTCTTCAGCAGTGGCTTTACGATGGCAGTTTTGAACAATGATGGGAATTCCCCCGATGAGAGAGATATATTAATAATATCAGTTAGTGAAGGCAATATTGGGTCTAAGCACTCAAGCTGCAGTGATGTCGGAATTGGATTAAGTTCACAAGACTTTGGTACACTTTTCATCACGATTGTCCGTACTAAATCAATAGAAACTAATGGTTGTCGCTGAAATTCTGACTCATAACTGTATGGTAATGGGTCAGTTGAAAGTGTACTGTCAAGCGAATTTCTAATGGTTTGTACTTTGTCACAGAATAAATTTGCAAATTGGTCAAGAAGGTCTAGTGGAGAGAAGGTTGTTGGAAGTGGTGTAACTTTGTTCCTTGACATTAGTTTGTTAGTTATCTCGAAGAGCTCTTTGCAGCTGGAACTCTCCATCAGTCCATGGTAGCAAGAGTTGGATTTTTTATACACTATACTGCAATATTATAAGTATGTGTGTGTAAATAGCTTTGAACCACATAAGTGTTAAACATTTTTGTAAAATTCTGTTTAAATATTTTGGTAAAATTCTATTGTATGTGAAAACAAAATTCTGTTGGACCTGAAAACAATTTTGAACTTAACAGGTTCAACCAAGCTGTCTTCAGGCACACAAGAGTCCACCGTGCCATGTGCATATGTAGTGTGTGTGTGTGTGCACACTATGATGTTTTCTTAAGATTAGAGAACTGTCCTTTAGTTTTTTATTAAGCTTTTGATGATACAGAATATCACTGCTCTTGAACCTTTGATTTTAATTTGTACAATATTGCTTTTCATATTAGAACAGATATCAGACATTACTGATGTGACTTTTATAAGCTTTATTTTTCTTAAGTTCCTGTCTATCATCTCAGGTAGACTCAAACATTTGATGTAATCAATAAACAAACAGCTTTTGTTTTGATGAGTACTTTTAACATTGAGTTTTCATTGCCTCTTGATATTTGCTTTATATGATAAGATTGTTGAATGGACTAGAGGTTTAGTATGGCTGTTCTATCTAAATACTGTTTCTGATGTATATTTTGTTGTAATTAAGGTTGTCCTTTCTGTCTGGTCTCCATTAACTTTGTTTTGTAGCCTGGCCAAGCATCTAATATGTATATAGCCTTTGATTAGGCATACATGAAACTAGTTGGGAGTTTGATTCAAACGTAAATTAGTTACAGTCCATTTTTAGATGTAACTCATTACCACATAGGCTTTTAGCAACCTGCATAGATACTGTTATAAACGGAATCAAAAGTTTAAATTCTTGGCAAATGCGTACTGTGCAAAAGAATGGATTAGTGTTATTTTTTTACCTTTCATTCAAAAGTGTCAGAGCCTCAACTTACATAAATTGCTTTCGCTTGCCATGTCGCTAGGAAAGAAGCTTCTAGTCAGAATTTCATAGTTCCTCTTTGATGTGTAACTACTTTGAAAAGTTTGTTTTCTTGGAACACTGTGTCTTTTGTATTAGACCTGTGTCTTTTGTATTAGACCTCTTTGTCCTTTCGTCGGTCCCTCCTTCGTTTTAATAAGAATTCTAAAAGCCATAATTTGTAGCTCCTTATCAAGGCGTTCTTAGTGAACTTTGTACATCTACCATATGACATGGAACAAGTCCATTCTCGAAGGAGAAATCGTTTTCTCGATGGCCTCCAAAAAGCGGGGAATAATAATTACTGTATTACGGTTTTCATATTAGAATTAAGAATTAAAACAAATTGTATTAGTTCAGGTACATGTTTGTGTGCTTATTTCTATTGATTTTGTGACAAAATGTCGAAAGCGGAAATTTGTTTTTATTTCATTACGATTAATGGGCATCACCATTTGTCAATTACGCTATCGGCGTGAATCGTACCCATACCGCGAGTAAAACTAACTGCATCAATCATCAGTGTCCAAACCCACATGGCCATGCGCTCACCTTCCCCCCCCCCCACCCAAAAATAAAAAAAAAAAAAAAAACACACACAAAAAAGATGAAAGAAGGTTAAATATAAGGGCCTGACAATCCATTTTGGCAAACGTAATAAAATCCTTACCTATATGCTTGCACCCACTGGATTTCTTTTGGGAAATGCCAACGTATACTAACTTTTTTTATCGGTCCAAAAGTTGAATTGTCAGATTACGTACCGTAAAATAGCGCACGCCTGTAAAACCAAATGTACTCTAAATGTCTTGAATGCCATTCAAGCTTTATAACCGGATATCTAAACCCACAATCATTTCTAAAACATTAAACCCAGGATACGTTATCTATTTGTAGCATGATGTCCCACCCAGTCACATTATCCTGACACCAGGATGACCAGTCCTAACACTAACATCTTAATGCTGAGCGCCTAACGAGACATCTGTTAATGTCATTTTATCAGTCTTGGGTATGACTCTACTGGAGTTCCAACCCGCGACCTCTCGCATCCGAGGCGGACGCTCTCACTACTAGGCCACTATTTAAGAGATGAACAAAGTAAAATAGATTTTGGTGGTACCTTATTGAAATAAAATCAGTTGAAGGAGTGAAAAAACGACCAAAGGAAAGAAAAGACACAAAAGCTTTCGTTGAGCTTTTCAGGGATCGCTTTGTCTCGTCTGCTAATACTAATTCAATGTTTGCGGTATTAATTTTAAGGACACGAGACGGTACTAACTAAAAACGTGATTGTTTTTTCAACCATCTCCATTCCAGTTACCGCGCATAAACATGTACGTTTGTCTTACTATTAACCAACGCTTGCCAAAGAATAGCAAATCCTAGTGCATACATTTATTAGAATGCATATATGTCTGCACATATTGATGGAAGCATATTTGCTTCACTCCATTACTCCATTCATATTCAAATTGATATATTTGCCATACTAAACGTCATCTAATTTCTTTTTATATTGTACTGTCGGCTTAAGGATGACGTCAGATGTTTTTAGTTTTACGTAGATTTAATAGACGCTGAAAGTTAGATAAATGGCTTGAAAATAGTAACACATTAACCTTATATTTTACATTGAGCCTTATATGACGTTTAAGTAATTTCACACATTATATGCACACGTTTAATAAATTAGAAAGTTAAATGTTTATGTGAGGTGTTTAATGCAATGTTGGGGTTATGTGGTCAATCCAATGATTTTTACTATTAACGACAGCGTGAGAGGAGGGTTGCAGTCGGTATATTTTGTTTCTGCTGAGATTCTCTTAGTATCTCACTTCACTTTTGTAAATCTTTCACAAGAAAGGAAGGGTAGTGAGGTTGGCAACTGACACAAAACTATTATGAGCCCATCTTTCTCAGTTCTAACAAAAACGGTGAACCAAAATTGCTTAAAATAAGGTTTTACAGTTTGAGGTGTGTGGGTGAAGGCTATATAGATTAAAATGATTTGGGCATAACTACTAGCAGAGCATTTATTTGTTCCATGTTTATTATGAAACTTATTGAATAAATTTCAATTGATCCCAATAATAATTAAAACATTTATCTGTACGACTGGAGAGAAGGAACGGATGCAGAATGAGTATAGCTAAGAAACTGTTTAAACTTCTTTAACTACAGTCAGATATCGTTGGTTCAAAAACAGAGATCAATTGTATTTAATTTGCAAAATCAAACACATCAACACACTTGATGCCAATTAAAATAGATGCACACTATGAACATCAATGACCGAGGAATTTAGCTTTGTATGTATTCATCAAGCGATTTACGTACAAGATTTATATTTTTCTGATTATTAACACAAATGACAAAATTCCATTCAATCTCAAATCCCATTATTTCTAAATATTGGTCTCACTGGTTGCATAAAATGACTGTAAATATATTATATTAGGAGGATGCCCCTTACAGTATGTCATTAATATGTTGCTGTAACTCCAAATACAGATCTAGAGCTTCATATGCATCTTTTGCCATTTGTAAACCTTGCTCAGCCATTATATACACACAGATTGTACACATCCTCGTCAGAAGATATTCCATCGCGATACCTTGCATTATTCTGACATTACTGGAATTCTTCCTGATCTATCAGACACATGTAGTTCTCCGAATCGTACAACTCTGGAACTGAAAACATGATGTTTGGAATACCACTTAGAACCATTAAGTTTTTGGATGGTCGAATCACATGGGAATCCCACACTTCGGCTACTGAGTCTAATTCATCCTGGAAATAAAAGACTAGAAACATATTCACATTTTAAATACTTGACAATAAGGATGAAAAGAATTGAAAAGTTGATAAAGAAGTTTTCCATGTGAACATATGACCTAAATGTGGCATATAGAAACACTATAAATTAGATATTATTTGGTAAGACAACTTTGTTTAATATATCATTTTCCGTGAAAACCCATCAATACAACCATTGATGCAAATACCATAGGGGCGCAACTTGTCATAGGAGTCCATATGCCAGATATAATTAGGACCTTTTGATAGGTACATGCGCCTATGAAGTCAATGTGATTGGCGGAGGTTAACATTTTTAGGGTCTAATACTCTCATCAAAAGGCGAACTGCGTCCTTTCTTGCCTGTATAATTCTGCATTTCAGCTTATAATACATCCACCTAATACTGTGCATGGTACCGGAGAATCGCTGTTCGTGCATTATGAATTCTGCAACAGTCATCACATCAGTGTGATTTTTATACCGGTAGAAACCATGAACATGCAAAATACGAATCAGCTGTCTAATGCTGAGATTATATCCATGTCTTTCCTCCAGAATGCGCACAATCTCTTTATACTTTAAACCCAAGTCAAAATAAACTTTTATCAGAGCCAAACGGTCCTTATCCATTCTTACAATTACATCAGTACTAAAAAAACCTAAGTATCAGTGAAACGCGTTATTTCAAAACCAATCCGAAATATTTGGAAAAAACGACAAAATATTTCGAAATAACTAAATACGAAATACTATTTCGAAGTAAAGAAACAATATTTCAAAATAACGAAATACTATTTCGAAATAACGAAATACTATTTCGTTTAAATAAATATTATTTCGAAATAACGAAATACTATTTTGAAATAACGAATTAAAAATATTTTCATCATGTCACTTAAGGGGATCCGTAGATAGACACATTATTATTTTAATTAAATGGGAGGCTATACAAGGAATGTGATCTAGCAAGCCGTAACATATAATATATGCATAACAACAAAACACCATATTCACACACATGGATAATTGACTCTGGCAAAGTCACTTAATAACAGTACACAATCAATTGGGAGAAGACTTGTTCCATATCTATCTTATGGAATAATAGCACAACCATAATCCAAGCTACCACGATGGAAATCAAGCCCTATGTAAGCTGTCATAGGGCAGATAGTACATCTGTAGCTTTATGGGATAAGAAAACTCAAAGATTTGACGGATAAAATAATAAATTAACCCTGCAAATTTCTTTACTGCATTATTGTTTTAAAACATTTACACATACAAATCAAAAGAAGGACAGGGGAAACCCACACCAAACAACACTTTTTGAAAATCAGGGTGTCGCCTCTAAGTTCTAACCAGCTGTATGTGCTTGATGAAGCTAAGGGGTGTCAACAACTCGTCTTTATCTAAATACAGCATACATTATCCGACCCACCTTGTAAATTTATTTTAAATACGACTGTGACAGGAAAAATATGTTATATTATGTTTGATTGTATTATGTTAATTTTTCAAACCTCAAGGAAAGTTTTATCAACTCTGAATCATTTAGCGCAACAAACTGTCAAACTATCCAACACAGACGTCATAAATTAAAGAAGAACGTATACAATTATTGCCTACATCTACAGCTGAATGATTGCTATTGTGAAGAAGACAATTTCTTCACAAAACATTAACGCAATGTAACTATACAAAAAACAAAATATCACTCTATATACTTGCACGTGGCGGAATCTACTGAAAACATGATGCAAGGGAGCTCTTACCGCCGTCACATTGTACGTACCACACAGTACGTCGGTCGACCAAGTGAATAAAAATAACCATGTATCTGTTATATATTTACATTGTTACTGTAACCGCTCATGTGGCCTAGTGGGTAGAGCATCTGCCGCGGAAGGGAGAGGTCGTGGGTTCGATTCCCGGCCGACCTATACCAAAGACTTACAAAAATGGTACTAACAGCTGCCTCGCTTGGCGCTCAGAATTAAGAGATTAGTGTTAGGACTGGTCGGCCTGGTGTCAGGATAATGTGACTTGGTGGGACATCATGCTACATGTCTTCGGGCATGATGCCCCAGTGGTAGACATTACTATAAACTGTCTCACTGCAGACATCGTAGCGATGTTACTGAAAAATTGTTAAAAGCTACGTTAAAAAAATCGTAATCAAACATTGTTGTTGTTGTGGGGTTTAACACCATTTTCTCAGCACACAATTGTTATACATGGCAGCCAGTATAAATGGTGGAGGAAGAACCACGGAATAAAGTACTAACCCACGAGAAGCTACTGGCAAGCTTTCTCACATACAAACATTGGCTGAATCCGAAACTCGAACCAACGCAGAGAGGTGAGATGGCAATGATCCGTAACGGAGAGCGCTTTACACCACTCGGCCACTCGGTGCCCCTATTAACATTATAATTAATAATTATGGGAACTTGGGACACACAATTCAGTGACAATATCATTCCTCCAGATCTGTATGAATCAAAGTTGTGAACACCAACATGACAAACAAGCATCTTGTCGATGTGAACCTGTAAAACTCTACAATATTCAAATATACTCTTTGAATTCGAATTATTTTAAATGTAAACCACACATTATTACCACAGCACTTCCACCCTGCCCACCCTCATATCACTCTTTGGTAGCTTCACCTCACTTTCAAGAAAAGGCTGATCATATACATGTAGTATTTAGCGACTTAAGAGAGAGGCGGTTTGGCATGTCCTAACTGATTGCAATAAATAACGTTTTTTTAAAATATATTTTATCAACTATTTTGCACTATCGGAGCACAAACGAAGTTCGAACATTTTAACAATATTGTCAGAGTGGTAAAAGGGAAATAACTTATTACAGACGTCTAATTTATTTGGCAAAACATGTTTTATATGATTGAAAATAATTCATTTGTTAATTTACATGTTGTAGATCACAACGTACTCGTTTTACTATTTTTCAGCATAATATCAGTAGACACGTATAATCTAGCATCGCATTGCATGATGGGATAACTTGTATGTCCACGAATGTAAATACAGAATACGTTTCAGATGTGAAAGATGGGAATATAAAAACTAGAAAAATACTTCGCCAATAATTTTTCAGACATTACCGATCGATTAAAATTCAAAACAATTTAATTAACTGACAGGTCATTGTGCAATACTTTTGCAGCGTATCTAAAATAGACAATGTCACACTTCTATATCGAGAATGCAAATAAAGTCATGATACATCAGCCAATAACATTAGAGAAACTAAAAATCTTCGTACAAAATGATCAATTACTCTGACCGTCTACTGTCTATTGATGTGACACAAGATTACGACTTTGTCTATAAATCCATCAAGACAGTCAATTTGACGTTTCTTGAAATCTGAACGAGGAAACAATTCATCAAAAGACTTGAGATAAACAATTTCAATGAGAAATACTTTTTCGGAAGATTTATCACTCTTACGACACCGTATTTGTGTGACGTCGAGTAATCATCATACCTGATTTCATTCATACGAGATTGGTAAATTAGGGCAGATACATCCTTTCATTAGCGGTATATTTTTTTGATTAATCAACTGCTTTAACGACATTTTCGTAAATCTAGCTTATCTAACGGTACAAGTCAATTTGCCTGCCAACGTAAGCAAGGTTTTTGCATGGCTAAATTTTCCCCTCTACGTAAACAAGGTAGTTAATATCAATGTAGCGTTTGGGTTCACAACAAAATATAAAGTAAAGAAAAAGATTTTAATTATGTTTGTTGAATGAAGAACAATAAGAATATAAAATATAGAATTGGAGTGTGTTATTGCGTTGACTTAAAACACGAGAGAAGCTATGCACTAAATGAATCAACTGTAATCTATATAGCTCAAGAGAAAATCTTGTATGTGCAATCACTGGTTAAAAATGGAAATAATAGTTATTCATTTTGTCCCTTCTAGGATTTGGAACGAGTGTATAATGTTTGATTTACGCTTAAAATGGGGACAAGAAGAACTGTTTCACGTACGATAAAGATTCATGATGAAAAGAGAAAATTATGAGTTAGCTAACTTGGAGGAAAAGCTTCGCAGTTCGTTCATATGCCTCTTTTATAATCACAATCAGAAAAAAGACACGGTTTGTAATCCAAGTCATTGACGTAATACGGAAAATTTTATGTAAATAAAATCATGTATGACAAAATAACAGTAACGTGCCATCTGTACGCGGAATATCAATTAACAATTTTTTCCACTGGAATTTTCATGTTAAACGTCTTTTACTCCTTCCTCTTCTTTTTTTTGTGTGCTTGTTTTCACAGATTAATCCTCTTTATGGCATATACTAGAAATGTAACGTGGTGTTCAACATGAATATACATACATTATTTCGTACACATAATCAGTGCATATATTATACAGGTGTTAGTACCATACAGCGGCGTCACTAGGGTTGGTGTCACCCAGTGCGGTAAACTCATGGTGTCACCCCTCCAGACTTCCACCATGGATTTCTTCTTCTTCTTAAAATAAGTCCACAGTATAAAAATGACAAGAACAAAAACAAAGAAATTGAAGGTCAGAAGGTAAAAGTATTTAAGAACTGTAACAAAGTTAAGTTGTAGTTATTTTTACATTAAACTTACTTCATTTAAAATTTTCCTTTTGGTGTCACCCCTCTGAGATGGTGTCACTCGGTACGGTCCGCACCCTCTGCACCCCCCTAGCAATGATTTTTCTTTTATCGAGATTGACCATTTTATCACAGAAACGTTCAATAACATGTCATCATCATCATCATCATCATCATCATCATCATCATCATCATCATCATCATCATCACCAGTCCCTTGACCTAGTGTGGTCGTTTAGGCACTGTGATGCTGAACATATAACAAGTTCCCTCCACTTGTCTCGGTCATGTGCCAATATCTTTGTCCTCGCGAAACGTTTTCTTGTCCATTATGTGATGTTGTCAGTCTATTTTTTTCTCTGTCTACCTCTCCTTCTGCCACCCTGGACGCTGCCCTGCAGTACTGTTGTGGATAGACCGTTGGCTCTATTGACATGGTCATACCATTTCAGCTTTCTCATTTTGACAGACAGTGGTGAGTTCTTCATAATGGCACACTTTGTGCCTGATGGTGTTTCGCACTTCTTCATTTGTGATGTGGTCCATGTAAAGAGATGCCAATGATGGTTCTGTAGCATCTCATTTAAGTGCCTAGATTCTTTGTTGTAATTCTGCTGTCAGGGTCCAGGCCTCACATGAATGCAAAGAGATTGAGATGACCAGTGCTCTCAATAGTCTGATTTTAGTTTTCAAACAGACAGTCTTGACTCTCTTGATGGGTCTTAGCTTTGACATATTTGCTGTTATTTCTGCTGCTCGGGACAAAATATCTGCTCTTGATCTCTCTTCGGTGATTATGGAACCTAGCTATTTGAACTGGCCCATTATTTCCAGCTCCTGTCCTCTGACTTTATTCTTGGGTGAGATTTGTTTGCCACTGTTTGTCATCAGCTTTGTCTTATCTCCATGTCAAATCTGGACGATGTTACATCTAGATCTTCACTAAGATCGCAAGCTGCTCTTGACTGCCTGCTAGCCCATCAATGTCGTCTGCAAGGCGGAAGTTGGTGATGTTAGGCCCTCCAATGCTGACTGTCCTACGGTGGTTTTCCAGGGCTTCGCTCATGATGCGCTCTTAGTACATGTTTTAAAGCGTGGGTGACAGGAGACAGCCTTGACGTACTCCAACTGTTGTCTTGAACCGGACCCCCACATAACCTTGAGCAATAATTGCACTGGTAGCCATGGCGTACAACTGCTTGATGGTATTGGACAACTTTTGACCCATATTTTACTTCTTCATTGCGGCCCACAATGCCTCATCTCACGCTCTGTCAAAAGCCTTTCTGAAATATGGGAACACATGATAGATGTATTGTTGATGCTGCGAGTACTTTTCACACAGAACCCTGAGATTGAATATTTGCTCCGGATCCCGGCCTTTGATTCAGCTATTATTTCTTCTGCTTTAACATGTATTTGGTTTTAAAGGAGTTTTACTGCATTATAGTAATTAGCAACACCATCGGCTTAAAGTATAGCAAAATATCAACAATGTCATCTGAGATCAATACACCTCTCATCAACACCTTAATAAACAAGGAAACATGATATGGCTCAAAACACAACCTTGCCTTGTTCCGCATTTAAACAGTTACACCTTTAGGTATTCACACACAGTTTTTCAGGCATTTATACATTTCCATTAAAATGTTTACTGTTTTATAATACATACATGTACAGATCAATGACGTCTATATTTATCATGCTAAACTTTACGAAAAGGTTTCTAACACTCGATAAAATACCAAAGCAAATGTACCTTTTCTGTGGGGATATTTTGGAGCTGAAAAATTAACCTATTGTTGTATGTGGTTTTTGGTGTTCCTAAAACCCTGTTTGCACTTCGTATATCACTATTCAATATATCAGTAAACATCTTGCATTGTAATTGTTTGGATCGCTCTTGTCACAGCACTATATATAGGATATATATAGGACAGATAAAGCTCTTCTCCCACTGTTTAGGAAAATAGCCGGATTAAAATATTTTGTTACATAGAGCGTTAATGAATTGTAAGATAGTTTCAGTCATGCACTGTTAAAAATGAGTAGGTATCATATTAGGTCTAGATTTTCTTAAATATAATTTTAAGCAAACTTGTCATAATTTTAGCATTAGTACATGTAATAGTAGTAGTAAGTCAATCAGTCCTGAGCATAAGTTTGTTCTTTAATAATATATTGTCAGAGTCATTTAACTCAGATATATAGTTCTTCAAAAAGCGATTTAAAATATTCGTACCAATTTTGGGTGAGATAGTTCCATTCATACTCAAAAGAAGTTAACATTGTTAAGGGTTTCTGTTTTCTTGAGTTAATTTATTGATCTTGGACTCTCTACTGTATCTTTTCTTGAGTGCGATAATTGCTATAAATGCTGATGACATTACCATATAAGTTAATATCTTGTTCAGTATTTGAGAATCACAGAATAATCATCTTTGAGCTATGTCTATCTCATGTATACATGTCATTAATATTGACTGTGTCTAAAACTTGTAATCTTTATAGTCTTTAAAGTATATATGCGCTTCTAATTTTATCGAAGACCCATCCACTTCAGCAAAAATGTTATCAATTCCTTTTGAAGTAAAATTATGTTAAAGCGAAATACTTGAAACATGCATAACTCCGGAAATAAGCATAATGGGTAGGACACATCTACCCGAGCACTCATCTATGAAAAGATTGAGTTGAAAGTGTCGTTCGTCCCTGTCGTAGTTCGTTGCAAAAGCAACAGCTGTATTTAATTTTCTTTAATTAATGCAAAGTTTTAAGTTACCAGTCTTATAGGGTGTCAAACATCCATTTATTTATTTTGCTGTGAATCTTTACACGGAACAGCGCCAGGTGGTCTAACATTAATCGATACTTCTGCAATTCTATCTCTTATCTTCATGAATTCTTGGCAGGTTTTGATGGATTATAAATGATCTATGTATACTTCAAACCCTTTTGTTTTGTTATTGTGCATGAGGTATATGCGAAGATTGAGATATCCACGGTCAAAATTTCCATAATATTTCAAAGCCGTTTGCATATTTTGCTAATTTCATTTGCAATCGTTGTTTATCGTATATAGTAATTTTCAGGAAATGTTTTGTTATGTCAAATTTGCAGATATAACTTTTGTATGCTGTACTGATACAACAACTTGAATACTTAAAAGCCTGTTATCGTATTTAGTTAGCACACCTAACTTCGTGAAAAAAGTAGCATAATAAGACTTGGACCTAATTTTTAAGTTACCTCATTTTTGGACCCAAATTGTGACTTCTATTCCAATGTATGAAAAATGTGGCTAAAAAGATGTTTAACTATTTTCTATTTTTAAAACTTTACATAAAACCATATTTAAACCATTTTCATCCGAATTTCTGTGACACGTGTTTCAAGTTTAAGTAGTTGACTAAGTTTTGAGTCTTATTGGCCCACTGTGTTTTTAAAATTTTACTATAATCCCCATTAAACCTCTAAGCAGAATTTTATGGAAAACATGACTAAATGACTTACATTTTCTAAGCACACATAATGTCAAATATTCTTATCTGAACTTTACTTTATAGATTATTAACACAAAATAATGGGATATAAAGAGAACACAACGCGTTGCGAAGCGAATTTACCTTATTCGAGCAACTGAAAGCGAAAAGGGTTTCACTGTATTCCACAATTTTCGTATTTGCAAATTTTGTAAATTATAAAAGGAATTAGTGACGATATAACGCCGAATCTTTTTAAATGCAGTTTTACTAGTTTCGCAATTTCTGGTATAAGGACTGCAAAAATTACCTTGGAATGAATCCATATTTTCGCATGGACAAAATATCTTATTTTCGCAATAATCATTTTCACTAAATGTTAAATTGTTTTTAGATTTTGAGCAGTCGACCCATAAACTAATAATTCTGTAGAAATATTATTGTTGTTGTTGCTAAAATAAACGTTTTAACCGTTTTTTTAAAAAATATATTGGCAATACAAATGAAATATTGTTTTCACCATTATCTTGATGAGGCTTTGATAATTATATAACAAATGAATATACCGTGGAACTTTCTAATTTGAATGATACTTTAAATGTGCAGTACCCTTGTATATTCCAATTAATGTGCAGTACCTTTGTATCTTCCAATTAATGTGCAGTACCTTTGTATCTTCCAATTAATGTGCAATACCCTTGTATATTCCAATTAATGTGCAGTACCCCTGTATCTTCCAATTAAGTGATCACGATCTCATACTTCATAAACGCCAATGACAGAGCATATTACAACATACGCCCTATCGATGACTTTAAAGGCTTTCTTCTGGTCATAAACACCACATATCTTGTTGGAATCATAGTGCTTTTTATCTGTATCAGTGAATGCCATTTTAGCAACGTTTATTAGTCTTATCTCTTGATAAACAGTTTAAGATTATTTATTAGAAATATTCATGTAATCTGGTTAAGCAATATTCTCCTCTGTAATCTTTTTTGCATCGCTTTGATGCTTTCTCTCATTCTGAGAGTATTGAAGTTGAAGGAGAAACCCCTTTGATGCTTTCACTCATTCTGAGTGTTCTGCACGGAGAAACCCCTTCAATGATTTCTCTCATTCTGAGTGTATTGTAGTTGAAAGAGAAACCCCTTCTATGCTTTCTCTCATTCTTAGTGTATTGTAGTTGAAGGACAACCCCCTTCTATGCTTTCTCTCATTCTGAGTGTATTGTAGTTGAAGGAGAAATCCCTTCGATGCTTTCACTTATTCTGAGTGTTTTGCACAGAGAAACCCCTTCGATGCTTTCTCTCATTCTGAGTGTATTGTAGTTGAAGGACAAACCCCTTTTATGCTTTCTCTCATTCTGAGTGTATTGTAGATGAAGGACAAACCCCTTCGATGCTTTCTCTCATTTTGAGTGTATTGTAGTTGAAGGAGAAACCCATTCGATGCTTTCTCTCATTCTGAGTGTTTTGCACGGAGAAACCCCTTCGATGCTTTCTCTCATTCTGAGTGTATTGTAGTTGAAGGACAAACCCCTTCTATGCTTTCTCTCATTCTGAGTGTATTGTAGATGAAGGACAAACCCCTTTGATGCTTTCTCTCATTTTGAGTGTATTGTAGTTGAAGGAGAAACCCATTCGATGCTTTCTCTCATTCTGAGTGTATTTAGGTGAAGGAGAAATCCCTTCGATGCTTTCACTCATTTTGAGTGTATTGTAGTTGAGGGAGAAACCCCTTCGATGCTTTCTCTCATTCTGAGTGTATTGTAGTTGAAGGAGAAACCCCTTCGATGCTTTCTCTCATTCTGAGTGTATTGTAGTTGAAGGAGAAATATTCATATATATATATTGGTTATACTTTCATCCTGATGTTTTGCTGGAAGAAAATTGCAATTGATCGAAATGGACAACTTCTTTTATGACTGTTTGCATGATAGAAAAGTATTATATAAATTAGAGTGTATTCTGTATACAAGAGTTGCTTGAGCTGATAGTACTAGTTTTCTCAAAACCAGATTTTTAAATTTGAAAAGATAAAATTGGGAGGTTAAAATGGGGGGGGGGGGGGATTATCGTTGCATTCTTTTATTTTATAGTTAATATTCGAGGCATTAAACTCGGAGTTAAAAAAAACTTTTGAAACTTCTCTTCTGAACTATAACCTCATGATTATTTTCAAAAGCTTTTAAATGTGAAAAAAATGGAGAATATATTGCTCTGGTAGATGATTGATTTTACTAATCCACTAAATAAGATCCAGGTGAGGATATTTGAAAAACAAGAAATCATGAAGATTGGAATTTGTGTTTTCTACAATTTAGATGGCTAATAACTAAGGTGTTCCATAAGTTTGAAGATCCGCGAAGGAGTCGTTTAGTACAATTCTGATGTGAAGTTCTGTTTTTTTAGTAAACGTTTTATGAAAAATATGCAGGTTAAATGTAGAGATTTAGTAACATCTTTTTTTAAAAAAATTATTCCCCACCTCGTTAACCCAAACAACCCAAACAAATACCACCAAGCAATCGAATAAACAAAATGGGAGGTGGTTACAGTTCTAAGGCTTATTTTGACACTTACAATATCATAGACATCTGCATATATTAACGTCGTAACAACTCATTTGCTTTGCGTACGACAATTATATAATTTCCTTTCTTGTTTACTCATATTCACAGACATTATCATTTCCGGTAAGCATGACATTTTTTAACTTCTTCCGGTCACAAAGTTTAACTGCCTTGCGGTGAATAGTGAAACTCGTTCCTATACGCAGTTGTGAGTTAATGGCTTAGCACTGCATGCAGTTATTTTTAATTATACGAGAAGTAAATATATAAATATTAGGTTATTGTGTTTGTTTCTCAGTTGTTGGTCGTGGATTACTAATCCAGAGTTTATTTCTATTTTCTTTCCATTCATACTGTAAAAACCAATATATTCCACTGAGTTATTTTTTCTCTCCCGGTCAAAAGCTGAGACAGCTTATAATAGGGCCATGCATCCATTGTTCATCAAACATTATCTATCTTGCGTGTATCGCCCATTGCTCTTGTAATCTGCACAGTGCATTTCTGTTTCAGTATGTTTTGATGTCACTTGGCAATTAACCCTTTTGTGCCAGCAAAAATTGCAAAATACTTTCGAAAGATAAACGCTTCCAAATTAACCAAAATGTGTTTTAGTACAAGTATAAAAGTAAACATGTGCAAAGTCGTTAAAAGGTACACGGGGCAGCCGATATAAAGTGTCAACATATATTATATAAACACATTCCTTTAAATTATTATGGTCATAAAAAAACTTTTTGTATTCACTTAACAAAATCTGTCTGAAAGGGTGAAAGCCGTTACACATAAAACGAATATGTTCCACTGTCAGTGGCCTCTAGCACGGATTTGCTCTGGTAAAAGGATGTCATTCTACAATGATGGGTTTGACGGTCTGAAAATTGATTGTGGTGTTTTGCTAAGTATACGTTATATACCACTTCATATAATAGTTGCTGTTAAGGAAACTTACACGTAAGAAAGCATTGGTTAATTATACGCAATCGCATTACACTAAATACCAACATAACTAGAAAGCAATACAGAATACTTTGTCCAATTTGCGAGATTATCATATTTCTATAAGTATAGGATATCTGCGGGTTGTCATATTTAATATTGTACAATGTTTTTCAGTGTGGAAGTGTATCAGACGAATGATGATTGAATGACGGATTGAGATTTAACTATAGCTGCTATTTATTCGTTAAAATGGAGGCTTTATCTGCGAACCTGCTCGGGATAGGGATCGGCAGCTGCAGCTTTGTCTTCAAACTTCTAAATGCTTGTATACAGCGATATTTGTCCATGAGTGGCTTTAACCGCAATTAATTTATTCTGAAAATCAAAGCATTTTTGTATTGGCAAATTTTAATATCATATCTTTTTGGGGAAGGGTCGCCTAATATCCAGGGTGGTAATTGGCAAAAGGGAATTCTCTATTATTGTGAAGACTGATTTTTTTTTAATGCTTCTAGATTAAAATGAAATTCCTATAAGGAAGGTCGCAGTTTGGTTTAGGATCATATAAATTTTGGGTTTTCGGACAACTTATAAAAACCTCGTCGACATGTAATGAGTAGTCAGTTCTGGATTAAAACGTTTTGGCATTATTGCTAATTTCAATGTTGAAACGGGTGAAAGTTTGATGCCCTGATGTAAACTCAGATCCCGAGAACGGCTTTAAAAATAGTGGTACCTGCATTAAATAGAACTATATACACGCGGTCGTCTAAACCTAGGTAAGATAAGTATTCCATTATGATATACTTACACGTGCTGTCATAAACGTTTTCAAAGCAAACACGACAGATACTATATGTTCTTTCTTTATGACAACGTCTGTAATAAAATGTTCATGTCTGTCATTATGGTCAGTTGTTATATCTGAATCTACATTTAAAGTCTGATAGTACTTTAGTAGACACAAGCTATTAGAGAAGTCTCTTATATATCCATCGTCTTGTTTGTGCTCTGGGACGATCGTTGAAAGGGTCGGTATGGACCCTTCCAGGTTTGAGTACTGACGTCATTGTTGCTTCGGACCAGGGTGTACCAACATCCCCAGCTTCCCAAACTTTTGTTGAAAATGTTTAGAAGTGCAATAATATCTTAGTGTTTTAGAGGTTGATTTTGTGAATATCGTCTATTCCTGTTGCTAAAGTGGCATGGATTTGATAAAAGAAAGTCTGGTAGTTGTATGGATGTAAACGGTTTCTTGCAATCGTCGGCGTTATGTGATTTAAAACATAACAATCTTCCCATGTAAATGACATTTGATGAAGAGTTATCTGCTGAACAATGTTTTCGACAATTTTGTCGACGAGTGTTGTTTTTTAAAAAAGCGTGTTACTAATTAGTTGTCAAATATATTTTCAGTTAAAATTTTAATCATCGATTTTTAATATAATATTTCATAATGAGTTTAGTTGGAGCGTGTGTTTAACCTAAATCCTTTCTTATTGCTTTAATCATATCACTTGCTTGTAGCTCATTATAAACCATACGTTTTACAATTGTTCTGGATGAACTTAATATATTACAGGAGCTTTTACAATTCTCTGATGGCGTCCTTACAAGCGTCATCGTGGCCCTGAGTGGCCGAGTGGTCTAAAGCGTTTTCCGTTACGGATCACTGCCGTCTCACCTCTGTCTGCATGGGTTCGAGTCTAAGATTCAGCTAATGTAGTTATGTTAGAAAGCTTGCCAGTAGCTTCTGGTGGGTCGGTGGTTCTTTCCGGGGATTTTCCCGGGTTCTTCCTCCACCAATAATACTGGCTGCCATGTATAGCCTTTCGTGTGCTGAAAAATGGCGTTAAACCCTAATACCCTAAACGCTACAAGCGCCATCAAACCCGTGGTTGGTGGTTCTTGTTTGGTTTTGTATAAATAGCAACATCCAGGTGTATTTTAGTACATCGAAGAAATGCTATGACATTTGATTCACAGAAAGAATATAAAGTTTCCCAATCTGTCATATTAAAGTTCCATCTTTAACATTGTCCTTGGGGCTGGGGTGTATAACTGTTTCATTACATTGGAAAGTGGTCAATATCACAAAAGTCATCAACTTCCCACGAGAAGTCAAGTAAATGAGACACATCGCCAGTCGTCAGATCTCAAGACGAGTAGACTCTTGTGTTAGAATACAGCCTGGTATGTAGCTTATCAATTAAACGGCAAATATTGTGATTTGAAGCAGTCCATACTCTGTCGTAGACATGTTTGCAGACCCATTGTGTATGCAGGCAATTAAATACACAAAGTATAACAAGAGAAGTTGATAACTGTTCAATAAGATGATCACGATAAGATTAATTTATTCGAGTGCTTCGTGGAAGAGCAAAACTAAAACTTTTGTGCAGGGATATAAAAAGAGGGGTTGGTGACAGTGTTGGCTCAGTATATAAGTCACTATTTGCATAAGGAATTAACTTTAATACCTCAGTCAGAATCTTACAAGCATCTTTTCAACAAAAATCATTAGTTTATATTTGTATTTTTAATGTATTATTATTATTATTATTATTATTATTATTATTATTATTATTATTATTATTATTCTGCAATAGGTCATCGTCAGATGAAAATTTTCCAACTAAAACACTGTCCAGTGATGACTTACCGGTATGTGTATAAAGTGTACGGAGGTTTGTTCCGGAAAGATTTACTTGCAATACATTTGCACATTTTAATGAAAAGGTGACATCAGACCCATTGTCACCCATCACTATCAGCACATATTTGTGGGGTTGATTTATCGGACTAATCTGTCAGTTTAAACACTTTTCTTTAAAAATTCTGTGAACACATTATTTTGGTGTCGTGATTCGGTAAGATACCATGATACATTTGAAGAAATTGGAGTTGGCTTAAAATCTGATAATGTTAGACGAATATAGGCCACTTCTTTGCGCAGTTTATAATATAGGTTAACACATCAGTTTCTCTCTCCCTCTTTGTCTCTGTCTTTATGTATGTGTCTGTATGTCTCTGTCTGTATATATATATATATATATATATATATATATATATATATATATATATATATATATAGATAGATAGATAGATAGATAGATAGATAGATAGATAGATAGATAGATAGATAGATGGATAGATAGGTACGTAGGTAGGTAGGTAGGTACGTAGGTAGAGAGAGAGAGAGAGAGAGAGAGAGAGAGAGAGAGAGAGAGAGAGAGAGAGAGAGAGAGAGAGAGAATTACGAAAACATGAAACGTGGAACTTCAAACAAAACAGGAAAAAGTAATGAAGATTTTATAAATATTTGTTTATTCTTGCAGTTGTAAGAAGGGAGGTCTTAGAGCACTGATAAAATAAACAAAATGAATGTTATATTTCAATCGGGGTTTTATTCTAACTATACTGCTTTTCGGTCTATTGTATGTAATGGTAAAGCAATAATGTTAATTTGATTAAACTCACTCGATCAAAAAAAATACATTAGATGGCTTGGGATTCACATTGGATAGTCAGTCCATTAGGGTCATACGCCATAGCTTGATACAATGAGATGTTGTAACGAGTGTACACAATAAGAAGAGTACATCTTTGCCACTGATAACCCTAATGTAATGTGCGTACAGATTTATATTACTGCAACTTTTGTTTTAATAACACACACGCACGCACACACACACACACACACAAACACGCGCGCGCATGGGGGATTGAAATAGACTTCACTTCTTAGCGTATATCTGTATATCGTGACTTTAGTCAAAAAATACCCAGATAATTTTTTAATAAAAATTCTGACATTTCTTAAAGTTTAAACTTTCTATTTCGTTATTTGAAAACATATATTATTTGTCTATCGAAGTACATCTAGTCTGCAATGTTATTAAAAGATTGCTATTTTGATTGTTGGTCCTTTTACATGGCTTTCTGTTTACACCCTTTAAATGCCTCTTGTTAGCTCATTTGCATTTCAAGCACAAGCTTCGACAATGTGCGATCAATAACATGATATGTGCTTAATGCTGACCAAACTATTTGAAGTTTGAATTAAGTTCAGCTTTCTTCCGACACAAATGTTAATTTAACAGAGCTAAATGAGTGCATTTTATAGTAGACTAATTCTTCCTCCACAAAGATCTTCCTCGAACGTGACGACTCATATGTCCCAACAATCTTGCCAGGACTTGATATTAAAGGTATATATATATATATATATATATATATATATATATATATATATATATATATATATATATATATATATATATATATAGATAGATATATATATATATATATATATGATATTATGACGATCTTTGTAATATACTAAGCTAAGTAATCGCTTGAAAAATAATTTGGAGGAATAAATTATTAGCAAGGCTAAAGTAAAGACTCGGATACAGTTTAATAAAAGAAATAATAAAACAGCCAATACCTTTTTCGTGTTTCGGACGAATTTTATTTACACTCATTTTCTTTTTCCTTAACTGTCATTAGCGGACCATCTCAGATACACACTCATTTGTATAATTCATTTCATTTGGCAGAAATTAATAGATTACTATACTCTTCATTGCGGATCAACGAGTGCTCTTCATAGACTTGATTTCCCATTGGCGGCGAGAACGCTATAAAATTCAATAATACTTTAAAAGAATATCAGGCATGAACCATTGACTAACTATTATCTTACTGACATCTATCACTACAAAGGTTAACCTTAACTCGAAAAGACTTGATAGAGAATGATTTGCCTTATGTGTCTGACCATCAGCGACTTACGTGCATAATGACCATGAAATATATGACTGTCATTTAAGCGTATTTCAAATAAATAATTGTTCATAAATTGGAAACTCCTGTCGCATTTCATACTTCCGAGTCACGCTGAGGCCCAATAAAACAGTCATTCATGCCCGGCAAAAACTGATTGATGCTTTGTTTGTCTTTTACAAGTTTTTCCGTGGTATCCATCACAGTTGTCTTGGAGTGCGTCAGATGTCTATCGTTATAATGATTGTCCTCGTGCTCTTCAATGAAAAACAATAATTTGCTACTGCCTGTTCGGTGGGGCTCACGTGTGTTCGTGTCTTTGCCTATATTGTGGCGGGAAACCTCTGAAGCGTACAACACTGAAGATGGTATATGCATGTCATTGAATATTTATGAAGTCAGTCAATGTCGTGTATTCCTGACAAATTGTTTCACGCATTTCAAATTTCCAATAAACTTATCTTATTGCCATGTTGCTGTGTCTGTCGAAAAAATTTCGCGAACTTAAATGTCTCGCGAAATTCACCAAAAAATGTTATAACTGTAAAACAAAATGGTTATTAATACAGGATACACGCCTTCGCAAATGATTGTAACCTGTTCTGAGGGGTATTCGCCAACGTTAGTTATTTAATGTCTAAAGGAGAAAGGGCCAACGATTGTAAAGCTGAGCATGACTGGTTTGTCTGCATTTCCTTAGTGATTTATACGTACCAGTACAGGAAAAATATGACTTGCCTGCGGGGAGAAATTAAATCTAGCACTGTTTTACACCGAGTGCACAAACATGCAGATAAGCATGCAAATACATTATTTACATTAGACTGAGAAATTAAATGCAATGCTATTGTTACCGGTAGTCTGCCAGCAAAATAATTCCCCTAATCTATCTTTGCATAGACAGGTAATTACTGAGTTAGTAAGTTAATGTTGTCAGAGCTCATTTGGCGTTAGAGTTAGATTTCTGGATGAAAGGTTGGAAGTTCGAGTCTAGCATCCGCCTACATCTTATATATATATATATATATATATATATATATATATATATATATATATATATATATATATATATATATATATATATATATATATATATATATATATATATATATATATATATATATATATATATTGATTTGACGTGTAATCTCTTTTGATTCAAAAATTCAAGTCTGACAGTGGATTGGGTTGATTGTTTATGAACCCAGGCTAGTATTAAATCAAATTGGTGCCAATAGTAAGACTTGACAATATTCAGATTACAAGGTGATATGACCAAAGTAAACACAAGCAACAACCCAACCAATTCTTCGTAAGAAAAATGACAAATATAGTCCAAATATGACTGTATATTGAACTGCATGGTCCTCAGTTTAGTAGAACATCAAATGGATGCAGAGGCGTAGCGGGGGGGGGGGGGCAGAGGGGGACAGAGGGCGCCAAATGGGTTTTAAAATAGGTTGTATGTGGAATGTTTGAGTTTCAGGAGGTGTGTGTAAAAATGACTCTTGTCCCCGGGCTCCAAACACTCTAGCTACGCTTCTGAATGGATGTCAATGCCAAGGGCATGAGTTGGTATTAAAGCAAACTAACTAACAAAAAAAAAAACCCAGCAAACACAGTCACCCAAAAATCCCAAAGAAACTGAAGTGATTTAGAAGACTTTCCAGCCTGTTTTGCTGTAAAACAAAATATTAAAAAAAACAAGATTATTTCCATTCCAATTCAACGAAAGCAAAAGTAAATATATCGTACACTATGCCAGTGTATTGGGTTACTTGGTTTTGAGCTGAGGTTATTATGGCATTGGATCGGTGTCAGGGGTAAGAACAGACATTACTGCGTGATTGAAGTGATTCAGTGACTTAGTAAAATCAATACAACAACCTCCCCAATTCACCGCAAGAAAGAAAAAGTTTAATCCAATACTTGAAGGTGGTTAAATGCACCCAAACGTCACTGAAAGCTATTTCAGTATGGAATGTCGAGTGGTCTTTAACAGATGTTGTAGAACCACTCCCTCGTAGCTGAGTCCTCTGTCTGTCCTCCTGGCTTTAATCTTCCACGTCATCTGGGGTCCACGCTGAACTTCTTTCGAACAGGGCATGGTCGTTGTGCAGTCAACTTTGTCGATGGTGCCAGGCCACTAACTCTTCCTGTTGCTGTGGAACTCTACAGACCATATTACGTATTGTGAACAACTATCCACTGACAAAATTCCTCTGCACCCTGCTGATGATGACGTTGTTCAATGGCTGCGTACATACTGCACACGATGATAATAATAACTGTCAGCGAACCACAAATAGTTTCTGGTCAGACAGAGTAAGTGTGCATTTTGCAAAAGAAAATTGAAACAAGTTTGAATATAGTTTTTCACACACATTTAAATATGTAAAACTAATAAAGCTATGGAGAATTACAAAATATATATGGAAATTAATGATGAAGACTTCAGTACCTGATCAACATAAAGCATTCAAAGCGTTGCTAATAGAGGTTAGCGGTTTACCTGTATACCTGTCCACCGCGGTACTTTTTCGGTATACCGGTATGTCTATAGTTTCCATCAATAAAGAATTTACAGACATTTCCGAGGAATCTTGTTACAAATTTAATGAGATTAACAGCGTGTTTTCATTATTCATTACAAAATAGTTTAAAAGACTGTCATTTGTTTTACAAAACGGTTGTATCTATCACAAAGTAATGGTGAATATTACAAATATAACTATTTGTATTATCCTTTAATCGCATGTTTGACACGTGTCAGGTATGTTAACGTGGTGTCCAAATGGAATGTTGTGAAATATATTCAGGCCAAACATGTTTTTGGAAAAATGTTGGATTAAAAAACCAACACGTCATATTTTAATTATTTATTAGCGTATGGAAATGAGTTCAGTACATGGTTTCCTTTGAAACACAGCGAATGATTCGAAAATGCTCAGAGGTATAAACTTTACGAGATTTCTCAAGTTAACTAAATATTTTCTTCTTTGTTGAGCAATTGTAATTTATGTTTACAGTATCAATTATAGTACATAGTAATGTCTCCACTTTAGTTACAGATTTTAAATTACATCCTGTACAAATCTTTTTAACACGTACTTATCACATTTACCTACATATGTTACTAACTCTTTAAATTTACGGGGATAGGAGGCTGTGATTTTCTTTGAAGCTGAAATTTTCTATTTTTTTATCGCAAGATAATTTATACTTATTCCCAATAACATCATGGATGTAATATCATGTTATTTTGCTATAAATCAGAGAATATTTTCCAGCTACTGACAGGAGGAAATTAAAGAAATATTAAAGGAAAAAGTAACAGATACCTGCAGCAGAAAACAACATTTTGGTTCTTAATATGATTGTTGTATACTGCGGCACGTATCGCAATACGTTCACAAACAACGCTGTATACAGCGGCACGTATCGCGATACGTTCACAGATACTGTACACTGCTGTGCAAAATTGTTCGTGGTACGTAGTTTTAATTACTAATGTGTTTACAGACTAATAAGGAGCTGATGTAATGAATAAGAAAAATTATAACAGAATTATCAGAAGAAATCCCTACAGATTCATTCAAGAGAAATGTAAATCAGTATAGCTTTTTGGTGGCAACAACAATTTGTATGCAATTTTCACCAATATAGAAAAATACCAAATGAAAACTAGTTCGGAATATATAAGAGTTTGGTTCTGTTAAGGTACTTTTTCATTTTACTATTCAACTTGTGAAGAACGCATTCAGCAGGAAAAAGAAAGTTCAGAACTGTACAATGAAACAAAACGTTTGAAAAAAATGAACAGAGTTGAAATAGACGATTTCATTTTTAAAAAATTGGTTTAACATTTTATAAACATCGTTTCACAAAAATGAAAAAAATAATAATGACATGTTTTCTCTACTTTGCGGAACTTCTACGAACAGTAAAGTTATTTGTGACTTCGTTACTAAATACAGTAAGTGCTCACCTGCATATATCTTCACACTACATCTTGACAAGAAATCCTGCTAAAGAAGACAATATCCCCCAAAACTGAAAATGAATACATCTCTGGACATGCTTAAATTAGCATAGTGAGAGTGACAGACAACTAAAAAGACAGCCATACTGGGATGCTGATTGTCTTGATGGAATAGAAAAATATAATTAAGTTAGCATAACATATTTGACCAATTAGTGTCATCATGAGTCATTAGACATCTTGGACAAAACATATTTTCTTATCAGCGTGATTGTTTTCAATAGTCCAGAGACCACAAAAGAATGTATAATATTGGATGCAACCCTACAAGCACAAAGCCCTAAGAAAGATCGATTGTCAAATCAAGAACTACCATCGGCAATTCAAGTTCTCATGGCTACTTATGAAGTTTTTGGTTTTGTAATTGTAGTGGCTAAAACAGTGGAAGCACACATATTAACATCTATACAGCCCTGAATGTTGTCGCAAAGTGACAAGGCTTGTACAGTGACAGTGAAAACAGCTAGACACATTGCATCTTTTATTTGTATATCAATCAATCCATGAATGCTCCTAGTTAATCGTTTATAGAGGTACTGCTTTCTTTCGGATATTTTAAAACTGTCTGGGTATGATAGTAAATCTATAATATTTGCAGATCTTCCCGATTGTTTGTCCTACTGCCCCCATCGATTTTAAAAACGAAAAGGCTCAAGGATATGCATTTGATCAATACTTACTTATTCTTCAATTTATAATTTCTATCCTGACTGTTTCTAGTGAGTCCTTAACTCTGTCAACTTATTCGTTTTTTAAACTTAACGAAAGCTTTCGATCTAAACAAACAGAAAAACTACTCATTGTCTTTTTTCTAGTTTCTCGAATAGTCCATTTCAGTGAAATTATCTTGTCTGCGTCCAAAATGTGTAATGTCTAGTATTAATATTTCGAAAAATTGAACATAAAAATGGAGGAAATCTAGTATACATGTGTTAAAAGAGACGAACCACCAACATTTAAGAAATGATTTGGATTTTCAAAGATGGTGAACTACTACATATACGTTATTTGAAAAAAGACTCACCCATTGTTACGTGCTTAGGCTCGAAAAAGCAGCAACACAGAAAGAAGTGAAAATAACAAGCTTGTAAAAATTTAACAAACAATTTATTGAGTACAAATATTTTCATAAAAGAAAATAAATAAATTTACGGTTTTAGAGAATCAAGTCCAAAAATTAATCCAAAAAAGAATTCACAATATAATTCACTAGTGGAATTGCAAGAGTCCTGATAATAAAATGTCCTAATAGTTCCCGGTTCGAATCTTGACGATGTAATCCAATATGGACGACGATGTCACGTGATGAAGTCAGTTTTAATTTTATAATAATCCAAATGAGCACAACTAATTTCTAGATAAATAACACAATAAATTCTTCTTGATCCCAAACGAATTGAAATGATTTACACACAAACAATAAAACACATATCTTTGTATTCCAAAGCCCAGACTAACTACTGAACTGTTCTCTCCCAAACAATAATTTAAATACCTGTTTTTACGTAAACAGTAAAGGAGTCAAGTAGCAGGGAAACTGAGCTTCACTTTTTCCCTAAAATTCCAAAAATATCACCCCTCGATATTGGCCATTCCCGATTCTGAGACTTAAAAAAATCGTTAACTCGTATTTTGCCGATCTGAGACTTAGTGATTTTTACCTCCGACATTGTAAATTGTGGGATTGTTTTTCATTACCGTCGGTGATTTATCTGTATATGTGATCGATTATATAATCAATTATATTTGTTTTGTTTTTTGATTATATCATCAATGTTATAATGGTCACAAAATCTACGTTGCTATCAGATGAAGATATCGAAAATATTATCGCGTTGAAGGGTAAAATTCCAATTGCTGATATTTTAAAACAATATCACATTGGATTAACTCGATTATATTCTATTTGGGGTGGTCCAATAAATAGCAAAAAAAGAACAAACAATATATTAGGTAAGATTGTTGACATTATCGGAAATTCTTCAAATTTTTATCAGCAACAAAAAAAAAATCCCGCAAATAATTTTTGCTCAACCACCCGCAGAAATTCACGGCGGTGGAAATGAAAATTTGAAGAATTTTACAGACATATCTGAAAATTTACCTTGTCAAAAATGTATTGAATCTGAAGCAAAAGAACAATCTCAACAACAATACATAAACTCGTTAGCGCAACAACAACAATATATAAACTCATTAAAAAATAAAGATCAGCAACAACAAGAACAAATAGATTTATTAAATAATCAAAATAGTAGATTAAACTCAACTTTAGATTTATTACAAAATAAAAATTATAATTTAGCTGAACAACTACAAGAATTTAAATCTCAAATTGAGAAATCAGGTGGTGGTAATATTTCTACTGCCGAATACGATAAATTAAAAGCCTTAAATCAAGAACAATCTGATGAAATTAATTCATTAAAAACTCAAATTGAAAATTCTTAAATTCCTGTTGCTGAGTTTGATAAAGTATGCGCCTTAAATAAGGAACAAGTTAATATAATTAAAAAGATAAAATCTAAAAATCAAAAATACATTGATGAGATAAATTCGTTAAATTCTCAAATTGAAAATTCAAAGACTTCTATTAACCCTATTGAAATTACTGAGTTAAATAATAAGATTTTAGAGCTTGAAGAGGAAATACGGGATGATAAAAGAGAGCTTGGATGCAATGAAGATGAAATACTCGATCTTAAAAAACAAATTAGAGAATTAAACAAAAAAATAAAAGAACTTACTTGGTATAATACATAAATCTTAAAATTATTAGATTTACTAATTTAAAAAATGGTTATGATTTACAATAACATGTCAAAAATCGGGGAAGCACAAATAACTAGATTAACTCGGGAACGATTGGCTGCAATTAAGAAATTTCTTCCTGTGAGAGATTCTTTTAGAAATAATTTACAAGCGAGACAACAAGCAAAAATGGGTTATACCGAGGAAACAAAAGAATTATTTAAACCGATCACAGAAGCCACAAAAGAAGTTGTAACTGCGGTAGAAGGATTAAAACCTGTAGTTGCATCTAAAAAAATTCCTCTTATCAATAAATTTACTGAAGAAGCCGTAAATAAAATTAGAGAGGTTAAATTAACCAAACCCAACGATTTTATGAAATTTGGTCAATTTGTTGCTGATAATTATGAATTCAGGGATGAATTTTTAAATAACGAATATAAGGGAGAAGTGATATCCCGAGATAATTGGGCTGATATGGTATATAGAATCAATAGAGAAATTACTGGAAATTTACCAAAGAAAACTATAGATTATAAAAGTTTTAAAGCTGGATTTGATGGTGCTGTTTTAGAACAAACGGAACAAAAGAAGGAAGAAAAACAACAATTAAAACAACAACGAGCAAAAGAACGAACCCGTGTGAAATCAACTCCCAAAAGACAACCAGATCCTAAAAAAACCATTGAAGATGTTATGTCACAACAACTAGAAAAATTACAACAAGAAGTACAGCCAGAACCCTCAGGTTCTCGATTTAATATATTAAGAGAAGAACCTTTGAGAGAACCCGAAGAAGAATCAACTCCAAAACGAAGACGTGGGCGACCACCAAAACAACCACCTTCTAAAGAAGCCCTTGAGGCTGATATATTACGACAAGAACAACAACTAAAAAGATTACAACGACAACGACAACGACAACGACAACAACTACGGCCAGAACCCGAAGAAGAAATAACAGGTCAAGGATATCGCGGTGGAAACATTAAAGTAAAAAACTCTCGCTTTATCCCTTGTTCAAGAAATATTCTTGATGATGTATCACGGCTAGAGGTATTAATCGGTGGAAAACGGGCTGGAAATAATTCTCCGGAAATAATTAATGAGGCCACTGCAATTTGTCAGCGATTGTTTCAGGGGAAAGTAATCGGTATGGGTCTATACCGTAATTTAGTTAATGAGCTTATTGACACAGACTATTACAGCGACTAAAATTTCACTCATCATTTAGAAAATCGTTTATGATTTCCAATAATGATAGTACAACGAAGTATGAATCGGGCTAGACCCGTTTTTGTCATGAATTCAAGATTACCTGTTTATAAACTTAAACATGGAAATGGATTAGGTGACGTTGTCACAAGTTTATTTACCAGAGTTGCCCCAAAATTACTTCCTATAGGTAAAGAAATTGGGTCTAAGGCTATCGGGATGTTAACTAGTAAGGCTGGCACAGAACTTGGCAATCTCGCGATTCGTGGAATTGATGCAGCCACAAGTAAAATTGCATCTTTGGTGAGAAGAAAACCAAAATTGGAATCGACAAATAATATGCCACCCAAAACTGGTAGTGCAATTAATGAAATGGTTCAAGCTCGTTTAAGACATATTTCTGGCTCTGGACTAAAACGATTAATTATTTAGATTTATCAATACAAATATAATGTTTGAATATGAAACCGATGACGCCTTTGAAATAGATGCCAAGGTACAAAAAAATGATTCAATACGAGATTATCAATTTTTTTCATATACCGCCCAATATCCTGATACACGAGGACGAATTGAACTTAGATTTAATGATACCTCCAAATACTTTCTCCCCGCAGAGGCTTTTATTGAGGTTGAGGGGCAAATAAAAAGTGGTCCAGCAGATGATGCTATTTTCGCAAATCTTGCAACCACAAATATTGGATTTGTCAATAATGGTATTATGGCGCTGTTCAAGTCGGCTGAGAATCAAATTGGAACAACCAAAATTGAATCTATCGATAACGATGTGGATGTTGCAACAACAATACTAGGACTTGCAAGATACTCCGATGATTTTATTCAATCGGCCGGGCACTCAATGATGTTTGCCAAAGATACAAGTAATGTTGCTGAATCTAATGAATTTATTCATAGACGACCAAAAAAGGTTTCCGCGGCTGCTGATGATGCTGATACCGAAGCAGTCATTATTTCTAAAATCACTAATTATAACTCAGGATTTGCAAAACTTAAAAAGATGCTAAACGCTAATGGTCAATTTTCTTGTACAATTCCACTCTCACATATATTTGGGTTTTGTAGGGATGTTAGAAAAGTTATCTTTGGTTCTAGTCACACTGTAGTTCTTACACGAAACTCTTCTGATAATTATGCGTTGTGGAGAGGGACGGGTGTTGCCGATGGTACAGTTAAATTAACAAAACTAGCGTTGTGGATGCCAGTTATGACACCATCGCTGAATATTGAGACACGGTTGCTATCTTTTATGGATCACGGAGGTAGAAATCTACTGAGTTGGCACGAGGTTACAACCTCAACTACAACACATACTGTTAGCGGAGTTTTTACGTGGCAACTTGCACTAACTAAAAATACATCCGCACCAAGACACGTATTTGTTGCGTTACAAAGTATAAATAGAACTAGAACTATACCAGTTGCACCAGGCGCTGCTGCAGATGTAGTGGCTGCTGCTCCTCAACAACTTCGATCTCATATGATATTTGATCAATGTGGGGTTAATGAGGTTTCACTACGAATTAGTAATCAACAAGAACCTGAAGAGCAACTTATTATAAATTACGCAAATAATCAAATTGGGCGAGTTTATCATCGACTACAGTCTTTTATGGGTCGTGATCAAAATGTTGATACCGGTCTACAAATATCTCAGTTAGACTTTCAGCAACATTACCCGATTTATTATTTCTCGTTGCAACATCTTGACCTATCTAAACACTCTACCGTTGACGTGAAATTTCAGGCTCGTGTTGATGCAGCACCTCCTGAGGGATTTAGGGCGATTGCTGTGATTCTTAGTGATAAATCAATGATGCTTGAGGGTGGCGGTGGACGTATGAGACTAATTGATGCAGCGGTGGAAACTCTTTGAAAATTACATAGCAATTAAAATTGTGAAACAATTTCCAATAACATGTCATATAACTCTGTCAACGTTACATTGACGCCAAGTCAAATAAAAAAGTTACAATCATCAGTGTCTAAACAATGCGGAACCACAATCTCGCTGAAAAATACTCAGTTGGAGGGTGGACCAAATAAGTTGTCACTCACTGCAACCCAGATGAAACAAATTGAACGGGCGAAGAAAAATAAAAAAGGTGCTCAAATTACTCTTTCCAAGGCTGCAATCGCCGATATGGTTAAAACCGGTGGATTTCTTCCATTACTTGCGGCCGCGTTACCAGCTCTCGCCCCAATTCTTGGGTCGTTGGGTGGTTTTCTCATTGATAAGATTACTGGAAAAGGAGTCTCAAAAAAAGGGAAAAGGACTGAGACTTCCAGGGAGCAGATTTACAAGATATCAACCGCGGTAAATTCGAAGAATTTTACACCAATGTCCAATTATGATCTTCTTGACGCGGTCGAAAAATCTAAATTTACTAAATTTCCAATAAAACATTTTCGCGGTATATTTATGAGAGATCAATTACCTGCGGTTCCACAAATACCGGAAACCGGAATAATTAATCTTGATAACAACGACGGACCTGGAACTCACTGGGTAGGTTACGCGATATCTCCACGTAATATTATTTATTTTGACTCATACGGGTTACCACCTCTAATTGAGTTTGTCAATTATGTTAGAAAATTACGGAGTAATTTCACGAAGAATTTTCCAATTTGGTATTCAACGCTGCCAACACAAACAATGATTGATCCCCCAATTTGTGGACCAGAAACTATTAACGCGTTAAAGGTTATCTCAAAGAATTTTTCATTACCCGCGATAGTTAAATATACTTCATCAAAATTGTGAAATATTTTCAACAATTGGAAAATTACAAATTAAAATTGCAAAGCAATTGGAAATAAATGTCAGATATTTTTGGAAGATCAACAACAAAAGAAAAAACTCTCTCCGCGAGACAAATAATGAATATGATAAAAAGGTACGTAACATCAGGACTAAATCTCGTTGATGTAGATCCTGGAGAATTAGTTGTTTTTGAAGATGAAAATGGAAAATTAGCAACTAGTAATCTATCCCTGAATGATCTCTTAACGAAACAACCAACCGCAGACGATAATTCTATAGTGATATTTAAGCAGGGTAAGCTTGAACCGAGTTATAAAATTACAGATTTTTCGGATAAATTTAATACAATAACAAACACTGAAACATATGTAAAAGCCGCAATAGATAATTTAGCGCGATTACGAGCTGAATACGATACTCACGTCGCTAGTTTTGTTACACTCCGGAGAAACTTTAATGCCACCGATAACGCGATTGAGAAATTCTTTGGTAAAAAAAATATTAAACTGGATGATATTACAACAACACTCATGGATATCACAACGAAAATTCAAAAAAACATCAACGACATAATTACTATTTACAATCAATTAGGGTATTGGGCTGATCCTAAATCAATCAGTGAATCAATCGCGATCAATAAAAAATCAATTGAGGATCTTAAAACAATCACCGATAAAGTAAAAACACCTCACATAGCAGATCAAATTAAAAATCTTACGTATGTAGTTGCTAAAGGAGAAGTTGATTATATTAGGAAGGATGGTAATGTTGACGATAAGGATGAAGTTTATATATCATTTCCAAATAATATAAAAGGAGGGTTTTATCGACTTACATTGTTTTCCGTTTATCAATTTAATTTTTCATTTTGGGATGGGAATATTAATTATCAATCAGGTGTTAATACATTTTTATTCCGATCAGGTCCCACAGACACCTACAATATAGGTATAATTCCAGTTAATTCCACTGTAGTTAGAGCATCAGTACGATGGATTGTAGAATTTTTATCAGAAGAGTTTTAAAGTAATTGAAAAACTGTTAATAATTTACAATAATGGCAACAAAAATCAAGCGATTTCCACCCCTTGATGTCTCACCATCTCAATATCGTTATGATACTATATCGAAATATCAACAACAACTACAAGATTTAATAGAACAATACACGGTAAAAAAAGAAAAAATATCAGCGTAGAATTAACGCGCTAGATATAACTGTTTATACGGTGTCTGGAATAATTGCATCCACGGGAATAATATTATCCTCGGTGATAATGACCGCACCGATTGTAATTCCTATTGTGATTTCCGCGGTAACAACACTCACTGGTATCTTTACCGGGGTAACAAAGAAAATCTCATCATGTTCCGCAAGTAAACTCAGAGATTACACGTTAAAATTCAATACAGCAACGAGCGCATATACAGGATTAACAGCGATGATTTCATCAGCGATAACCGATCAAGAAATAACCGAAGAAGAATTTTCGCATATCACCGAGTGTTATAATTCCATGATGAAGAAATTAAATACTGATAATATACATAATGACCTCGGTTCAAAGCCCTCCAATGAAATTTCTAATAACGAAAAAAAAATAATTCAATTGTTTTCTCTTGGAAATATCCAATCGAGTGGTATACTGTTGGTGTTGCACCCGGCAAATATACCACGGAAGAACTTAATAGATTGTTAAATAATAATATCGCTGTAATTATGAATAACTCCATAGATGAAAATCTTCCAAGAATTATTTTGTCTCCGGGAAACATTTTTATAATATCCCCGGAACTCGTCGTTGACATCTACCAAAGTAGTATCAGATCAGTAGTTGGTTGGCCAGAGCGCCCCGGCAAAGACAGTATAATGTTCCTAACACACGGTAATTATGACCTCGAAAATCTTTCAGATACAAAATATTTTACGGATTGAAAATCTAAAAGCAATTGAAAATCTAAAAGTAATTGGAAATTACAAAGTAATTTTAATAGCATGTCTGAAAACCGTGACAAATACAAAACTAATTTAATCACAATCGTCACAAGAGTTCCAGAATTCAACATTGAATTTAACCCGCCGTTGACCGCGAGTGAGATCGCGCTAACTCAATTGCGGTGTTATTATAGCTGGCCAAATGTGCGGTCGGAACCATTTAAGGGAAAACTTCCAAATAACAGCTTTACATTCTCATCAAATTTTAAACTTGCCGCCGACGGTACTATATAGACCCGTCAACGATATGGCACACAATACATATACCTACAGGCGCGTATGACATCGAAGATATCAGCGAAATAATCATCGAAGAGATTGAAAATATAACTGGACCAAATATCATCGAGGGCCAAGGAACTAGTACTGAGTCTGATGACAAATATCCTATTATGATTCACGCGAAAGAATCTTCGTTGAGTTCTATCATTGAAATAAATTCTCCCAATTACGCCGTAGATATATACAACAGTTCAATCAGGACGTTATTAGGTTATCCAGAGTTTATTCCTGGTACCATAGATATATCAAACCTACCACGAGAGCCATTAAAGTCTGATTTTATTTCCACGAGGGAAGATTTCCAAGGGTTTAATCCTGTTGACGCTGATGGTGTTCCCGTTCCAGGTAAAGTGCTTCTTGATGCTACTATTAAGAAATAAATTGTAGGTGATACAATAGATAAAGAAGAAATTGAACAATACATAGCAGTGTTAAATAGGACGTTTGAGATATTTAGAGGTTATTTGGTTACAGCGTTAACTGAAAGTCCACCACGCCGAGATGATGCTATCAAAAACTATGAAATCTGTAATAAAATTATCACAGAAATGGAATTTTTTAACAGCGAATTGATTAGAATACTTACTACAGGTAGTCCACTAGCAAGACAGGATTTTATAACAAAATTTAACATTCGCGTCGAAGACTTTTCCACGTTTAAACTTCCAGGATATAACGTACCAGCGATGCGTAAAAAACTCGTTGATACCATCGATGAATCTTATCTGTTAATTCATCAAAATTGGTTAGATAGTCTTCCATCATTTCACCCGAGATTACCAGAACCGAAATTAGCTGACTTTATCGATGATAAATTACCCGCCGGTAATTTTCCATTGGATTATTCCGATGACGGCTTTTTTCGTACTGTGACCGCGTCAGATGCAACAAAACAATATCGTGTTATAACAAATGACCAAAGTTCTGAGTATATCAGAGATGGTCCTGTTACATGGACGTTTACGTCGCTGACTCAAGGAAAAAGTTTTACAGTAACGTATAATAGTTTATCGGCGAGATTTAATAGTATGTCGCGGTTATATCAAACTCATCAGCGGGAACTTCAAAGTGTTATTCGGGAATCTCTCGGAAACTATTTTAATTTTTCATCGGCGGTTACACGCAATTCAATCAAACAGCATCAACAACAATCAAATCAAATTATCGCGGATATGAATTTGTCAACAAAGACGTTACTCGATACAGTATCATCCAATAAAGATTTTCAAAAGATTTTTTCATTAACTGAGGGAACTCTATCCAATTGGAAACCTCCTGGATTTAATATACCAGCGCTAAGAGCATCAACGAGAAAAGTATTTGATGAATTCTTTCCACAGATTCACTCGTTGTGGTTTAAATTAATACCAGCAAATGAAATACTCACATATAATAATTCACCGAGAAATCAACACAAACATAAATCTCCCGGAAATGTTAATATATCAATAACAATTGCCATTCATGTTATTTGTGACACAATTATGGGAAGTTTCGCCATAGATACATCTGTGTCTGATGACGCAATATCAGGAAGTATTTTATATACGTTTTCCCCGAATGTTTCTCCGGGAAGTCTCATCGTGATGACACCATCTCCGCTAACTTATCTAGAGACCGCAAATAACCGCAACACAAAGATATATTTTAGGATTGTTGATCAAGATTTTTCATTGTTGGATCTTCGCGGGGAGCAATTACAAATCACGTTGGATGTAAAATCATAAAATGATTTGCAACCTGAAATTCTTTGAACTATAAAAAAACTGATTTTATCTGATTTTTCAGTTGTTTTTGGCTAATTTTATTGAAAATTCCTCGAATTTTAGCCATTTTTAGCCATTTTTTAATCACTGCGTTGTCAAAACTGTAGGGTAAAGTGGTCGATTTTTAGTGTTAATTTCTCATAGACTTTTCCACCTAAAATTATTTTTTTTTATTTAGATTTTAAAATCTATATATGTATAATGAACCAAACAGTCGTCGACGATATCGTAACGCAACTTAATCGTGTAAATAAGATCCTAGAAATCGCTGCAATCGTAACAGAAAAAAAATACTAATTTTTAACGCTGATTACCTTTTGAGTGAATTCCGTAAGATTGAATCTGCGCGAGTTAAGGATTATCCAACGTATCGGTCGGAATATCGTGTGGCTAAAACATTAATCAGACAACGAAATCAGATAATTTATCAACTTAAGTTAACTGGTAGCGATAGCGTGTTAGATGAATTTGTTGAGCTCTCTAAGTTGTTAAATACACTAATAAAAGCCGTCGGTGATGTATTTGAGGAAGAAAAAAATATATTGAGGTTTGCTGAGCAATTTGATAATAGTTGGGATCAATAATGATTCTCATTTCCAATTTGAAAATTCTTCGAATTTTTATTGTAGAATGTCTGTAAATATTTTTTTTTACCTCCACGCGAATGAAACTTTAGAATTGAATTTATCAGAATTTGTTGATGAAATTATATAATCAGCTGATCGTCTTACTGATTCATAATGAATATTGAAATACTTTGCCGCTGAATTTGCTGAAGGAAATTCCATAATTTCATCGTTGTAAAACGCTGTTACAGGTCTTGGTTTGCGGTTTTTACTCGCGTTTGGATTTATATTAAATTGATTTTCCCTTGGGGTAACTATTCTTAAGTTATCGACGCGGTTATTTAATTTATTCCCATCAATGTGATCAATAACATATCCTGGAGGAATTTCTCCGAGAAAAATCTCAACGATAAATCTGTGAGCGTAATAAATCTTTGTTTTTCCTAAAAAATTTATACCGATAAGTAAATATCCAGAATTACTAACATCTCCAATTTGTTTCCTTAATCGACGATGTCGGATAGCTCCCTCTCGAGACGCCTCATAGTTAACGTAGATGGGATGCGGACGATATTCGTTTGAGTTCATTTATTTTATATAGGAATTTCTTTGTTTAAATGTAAATTCACCTTGGTTTGTTTACGTAGTCTTGTGGAGTTTGTATAACTGGATTACGGTGATTAATATGAGTAGAAACATCGTAATATCTTTTTAATTCTCGGTATCGCTTACCGCCGTGCTCCAGACACAACTGAGTTTCACCTCGTACTCCAACACCGCATACAATACAAGGTTTCGGGCCTGTACTACCACGTCGAATTAATACTTGATGCTGTCCGCAATATTCCTTTTTCGATGTTTTATTACACGTATTTGTCGAACCGATTAACAACCATTTACAATTATACATTATTATGTTATATATATATTTAATTAAATTTTAAACAATTGTTTTAATTATTTTTTTGAATTAGATATTTGCTTTAATATAATGAGTAAAATTTATTTTTCACTCGATGCAAAATCCGGATTATCATTGAAGGGACTCAGTAGACAGCTTAAAAAAATGAGAAAATACGCGATGAAAGAATTTCGCCTTGACGGGGCTCTGGGTATGTATACCAGTTACCGAGTAAATGATGGGGAAAGACTCTATGACGGCACCATAGATGAAGTTCGCGCGATGAATATATTATCGCTGTTGGATAACAACAACTACTACTGCAGAATAAAATGGGTAAAGTGGGATACTACCGGGGAAGTTCATGGTTGGATTATCCGAGATAATTATAACCCGGTGATGAGAGATGGTAGGAATGTGATTTTCAATCGTGATATGAATCCCGGAACGTTAGTTGGAATTGATAGCCATTATTATAACAGAGATTACCCTGTGACTGTTGTGATGTACGGGCTATATAGAATTTATACAGATATTGATCACGATAAAATGTACCCGATGAGAACTTCACAAGAACCACTGATAAATTGTGTGGCTGAACGAGTTATGGAACATTTTAAAAATTCTTCGCGAGGAAATGGATTAACTGAACAGCGATGTGAAAAAATAACATCTTGGGGAAAACGGATGGCGGAAAAAGGTGGAGCTTCAATTAGCGATGTTAATGAATTACAAAAAGCCTTAAAATATCCAATTATCGTTGAGACAATAACAGGAGAGGTGTTACGCGATTGCAAATATAAAAAAAATAAGTTACCTCCGATTAGAATTTTTGATCATAACGGGCATGCTTGGAACGCCACGATAACTGAGTTTCCTCCATCGAAGATTGTAAAATATATACCTGAAATTTTTACCAGTGGTGGATTTTACGAGGGGAAATTATTTGATGCAATCGCGGAGATCCACAGAGATGATCCAACTGGAGTATGGTTATTTAAGAGTGATGAAGATCCTGAAATGGGATACGATCAATTTGTGAAAACTAGCGGAGAATTATATTGCGAGCAACAATTAGATTCGCGTATGAAAAATGCTGCAAAGAATTTCGTGGAAAACTTTGACGAAAATATATTACGTATTTCTTTTACGGTTTCATCAGTAATTGCTCATTACGCTCGTGAAAAGAATTCTTGGAGGAAAACTCCGAAAATATTTCTTGACGATGTAAAATTAAGTTGTATTGAATACGGACATGGCGGTTTGTGGAATACCAAGTATGATATTAATAATTTAATTTCCGCCGATATGAATGCCAGTTATCCTGGAGGGTTTTTAGGAATGGGAATATGTTCTGAATACTTTAAACGTTTTGGACATCCAACGCATGAGATGACAAGAGTTGCCATTAACGGAGATTTACCTGATTTTGATTTAACTGGATTCGCTAAAGTTATTTCTTTTCAACTCCGCGATGGATTACATCCTTGTAGCTATCTTTGGCTTGGCAAACATATGTCTGAGAAAGCGTGGATGCCTATTGTGTTGTTGCGATATATGTTAGATAGTGGTATGTTAACGTCGTTGACCGTTAGTGAAGCAATAATAAGTTATAGGTGCCAAAAGGATGTTTGGCTACCAACGCCAGATTTAGATAGAGAAATTGAAAAGATACGAAGTAATTTTCCGGAATACAACGAAGAGCAAATACTTGAAACGGCTAAACAAATATATTGTGACAGAGAAAAATCCGCAAAAGACTACGGACGAAAAATCATTGGGAAGTTTACTCAAGGAGGAAGATTTTCTAATGCTCGAACTTCTTCTAGATTGGTGATTAATCCAATTGAAGAACAAATTATTATTAAACATCTCACTGATACTAATAGATTTGTAACGAGTAGAAAGGCATTTCTGTCAAGTGGTAAAGAATATGGTACTGTTATAACTTACATCGACGGGGAAAATGCTCAGTACACACATTTAAGATCTTCCATGTTAGCGTATACAAGTATTAATTTATTTTCGATGATAAATAAATTTCCAGATATCGCTGTAAGAGTTGCCACGGATTCTATGTATTTTCACGAAAAACATATTAATGATGTTAAATCATTTCTTGGAGATGGTTGGGGAACTTGGAGAATTAAAAAAGAGCGATTACACTGTTATAATCATCACACAGATGTTGAGATGCTTAATAGCTACCGTGGAAAAAATCCAGAAAATATCCAATCAGAGTTTTCCTTATCCCCGTCGGTGTTTGATCCAATAACAAGATATAAGACGGTTTACTTAAACGGTTGTGGAGGTTGTGGAAAAACTGAAAGAGTTATTAGATTATATAAAAATTCTGATATAAAAGGGTTAGCACATTCTCACAAACTAAAGAAAGATATAATAGAGCGTGGAATTTCTGCTAGTACTTATCACAGCTTTTTTAGGTGGAAAGGTGATACGTGGACCCCGGAACGAATGGGTAATAAATTTATTCCATCGGAAATTCTCTGAGATGAAATATGTACAGTACCGCTAAAAAATTTAAAACAATTTTTAGGTTGGTTATCCACGAAGAACACTAAAGTGATAATGTGTGGTGATGATGGTCAACCGCCACCGTTTTGCGGAGAACCACCTCATGAGTGGTTGAAAGCCAATGTTGATTATTATGAAGAAATGACAGAGGATTATTGATCACTAGATGAGCAAATAAAAGATTTAAAATCTAGAATCCGCCTGAAATCTGATTACGAGCAATGTAGAGTTCTCAGAGAAGTTGTCCCGGAAACCCCTGAGGAGAATTTTTGGGAATCTTGGACACCCAACGATATGGTATTTGCAAGTAGAAAAATAACACGAGATGATATTCAGCGACGATTATTCGAAATACATAAAGAGAAATTTTCTGATGTAAAAGTACCGTTATGTTACAGACCATCTGATACACGACAACAAAATATTAATGTTAAAATTCCAAGTGGAGAAGAACAAAAATTAGTGGTAAATGAAATTGTACACGTGGACATTGATGTAGTTGAGAACGCATTAAACGCTGAAAATTCTCCTTGGATGTTAGGTTATGCAGCTACGATACACTCATCACAGGGATTAACAATCACAGATACAACTATTTGGATCGTAGATAATCGTATCGAATGGTCAAATTTAGTTTATTTAGCGGTATCTAGAGCTAGACGAATAAATCAATTACGTCGAATTAACATCGAAGATACAGCAAGTAGTTCTGATGTTGATATTTACGTTGTTGAGAAAAAATTATCAGGATATCGACAACAAGATAAGAAAAAAAATAGAAATTTTAATATTAACTCGAAATTGATTTTATCGTTGAAAACGCAACAAGATAATCACTGCGCTGCTTGTAACTGTTTAATGCGCTGGAGATTTCATCCTGGAGATTGTCGCCAATTTACCGTTGACAAAATCGATAATAATCTCGGACATATTATTGGCAATGTAAGATTAACATGTCTCGCGTGTAATGTACGTCACGCTGGTGTGAAATCGTAAACGATTTTTAACTAATTTTTCGCGGTGGTAATTGAGTATCTTCAGGAATAACTTGTAGTTGTTCGCGTGTAAATCCTCGCTGAGGTGCGGATGAATCTAATCTATAAATTACTGGCCTAGAATTGCTTGCAATTCCACTAAAAGATCGTGTCGACGATGATATTTTATGTGTGGTGATACTCCAAATAGGATCAGTGGCTCTTGCGCTACCACCTTCGAGTTCACCTGGCTCATATAAATATCTCACAGTGACGTCACCGAGAATTGGTTGGAAATTAGAAGTGTTAGTGGAAATGCTAGCATTTCTAATACCAAGTACATACTTTTTTTTTTATTGCGATGTTAGGTTTGATGCCAATCATTCGAGTTATTTCGTTATTTAACGCGGAGACTACTTTTGGTAACCTTGAGACCCATTCACGAGAGCGAGTTTCTTGAGTAAATTCTTTCGCGTATTGATATCCAAATAACCGCTCAGCGAGAGTTCTATTAAATCGCTCTACAATTGCCTGATCGCGGTGTATTGCAGTGTGTCCTCGTCGTATAGCTACGTTATGAGTTTTCATCGTAGATGTAACAACGCCTTGAAATTCCTTGCCGGGATCAACTTGTAATAGATTTGGCCATCTTAGTGGACCTTTACGATAAATCTTTTCAAATGCATCGGAGACTTCTTTTGACGACTTTGTTTTTAACGGTATTGCTTGTTTATATCTACTAGCGATATCAACCACGGTTAACGCATATTTGTAACCGTTATCATGAGGAAGAAATAATATATCGGCTTGATGAACTTCATTTAGTACAAAAACATCAAAATGAGAATAATTAATTTTTTTAGGACCTGGAAGATAAATTTGCCATAACGCCTGTTTGGATAACCAATCTTTCGCGGTTTTATATTTCACCGATGCGGCGCTAGCGAGTTTTTTAATTGCCGCGTAACCTTTCCAATATCCTCTAGGAGAGTTATAAATAGATTCCATGTTATTGTAAAATAATTTAGATTTTCAATTACCAAACATTATTTTACCTTTCATCGCTGCGCTTATCAACCAAGAAGCTAACTTTTCTTTGAATTTTTTATCTGGAATCGCATTTAACGCGTGAATTAATTTTACATCTGCGAGATGACGCTGCTGAATATCATCACTGCGGTAAGCAATATCATGAACACGGCAAGCTTCATCGATAGCATTAATTGGATCTTCACCTGGATTTGGCTGATCATTTTCGTTGAGTCTAATATCTAATCGAGTTCCTGGTCCGCAATAACTATATCCTGGAATGTGTTTTTCTCCCGGATATTTTGCCCAAGGAAGTCCTGGAAGATTAGATAATTTACCAGCTATATCTCCGGCTGTTTTTTTTTTATAAATCTAAATTTTTTTGTGCCACCAATTTCACAATTACCTGAAAGTGCCAGTCGGTTATTTTTAGTTGTAACTGTTGTTTCATTATTTGTCTTGGTACGTGCTTTACATTTCACACAATATAAATCCATAATTTTATACATAAATAAACTGTATTAATAAATGGAAGTGATTGATTTCAGCGCGCTAAAGAATAAACAACCTGTGAAACATAATGCAATGCTACCAAATTCTATCAGGATGATTATTATCGGACCATCCGGAAGTGGTAAAACACAATTGTTGTTAACGATGATAATGAAACATATGACCTGGGATAAATTATATTTAATCGCTCCAAGCGTAGATGATCAACACTGCTATAATGTATTAAAAGAATTTAATGAAACCGCAACAGAAATTGCTGGAGAAAACGTTGTAGATATAATAACTGACATTGATGAGGCCCCATCTGTAGACGATCTTGACGGAAGAGTAAATAATCTCATCGTGTACGATGATGTTATGCTTGATAAACAAAAAAATCCTGCAAGAATTTTCTCACGTGGACGACACAAAAACGCAGACGTTATTTATGTGACTCAGCGGTATACACAAATTCCTAAAGTAATTCGCGATAATTGTAACTTACTAAGTGTGTTTAACGGCGTGGATATACATACACTAAGAAATATTTGGCAGACGTGGTGCTCTGAGATGGATTTTAATCAATTTAAAAACTTTTTCAGTAATGCTCAGCGAACTCCTCACGGATTTATAACTATTGCGTTACATGATCCGCGAAGTCGATACCGGATCGGACTCGATCATATATACAGATAAATCATCAACGGTAATGAAAAACAATCCCCCCCCCACATGGTTTACAATGTCGGAGGTAAAAATCACTAAGTCTCAGATCGGCAAAGGAGTTAGCGATTTTTTTTTAAGTCTCAGAATCGGGAATGGTCAATATCGAGGGGGGATATTTTTGGAATTTTAGGGAAAAAGTTGAGTCTCACATCGATGTGTGATGTTCAGACAAAAGTGAAGCTCAGCCTTCCTGCTGCTAGTCACGACCTTCCAGAATCTCTCAGAACAATCTCACGTTCAAGAAATCACGCAAACATCGTATGAACCAATTAAATTAGTAAGATGTTTAAACTTTACTCCATTTTGTCCTTGGAATCAACCAATCATTTTCAAACGTTGTTTATAACTCTGACACCAGGTCAGAAATGAGGTCAACACCTGGTGTTTATTCTGTAAAGTAAAGGTCACCCCACCCTCCTTTCAATGAACGAATCTTAAAACTTAAAATGCCAAATTTTAATCTAACAGACAATAAAAATAAATATAAATGACTTATATCAAATATACGTAACACCTTCACCCATAAAATAAAAAGAAAGGTTTATATGATAAAACTTTCTTTTTATCACAAACCAATTTGCATCTGAGGTTAAAAAAACTCGTATAAATTACACAGTGTATATGATATAATATATTTATACACGGGAAAGAGCATCTACAATTAAATTAATATTTTCAGGCACAGGTAATTTAGAAATAGCCTCAACCTTAGCATCTATTGGTTTAACTTGTCCATGTCCCACAAAATGTCCTAAGAAAGTCACCCTAGCACGGCAGAACTCACTTTCAGATAAATTAACTGTCAAACATGCATCAGTGAGTCTGTCAAAGAATTTTCGAATTGTTGCTAGATGTTCTATCCAGGTGTCGTTGTAGATGACGACGTCATCTATATAGGCATCACAATTTTCTAGACCAGAGGTGATCATATTCATGAGACGTTGAAATGACCCTTTCATCCCGAATGGCATTACTTTATATTGGTAAAGTCCATCTGGAGTAACAAATGGCGAGATTCCCTTTACTCTTTCCGTTAGTGAATCTGCCAAAATCCTTTCAGAAGGTCAAATTTGGTAACATACTTGGCATTCCCAATTTTATCAATACAATCGTCAATTCTTGGTAATGGGAATGAATCTGTTTTTGTCACACTGTTCAACTTCCTATAATCAGTGTACATACGGAAAGTTTTATCTGGTTTTGGAACAAGTATGCATGGTGAATTCCAATCACTTTTACTGGGCTCGATAAAATCATTCTCCAACAAATATTGAATTTCCTTTTTTAATTTTTAAGTATTCCTGTTTGAGTGGATTCATCATGTATGGATGTTGTTTAACAGGTTTGGAATTTTAAATTTCAACGTCATGAAAAATGTTGTTTGTCCTTGTAGGAATATCTGGAAATAAGTGCTCATATTCAAATAATAACTGTTTCAGTTCATTTCTTTCTTGCACTTGCAAATGTGAAAGTTTCTGGTCTAGATTTTTCATAATTTCTGAATTACAAAGATTCGTCATTTCAATATCAGTCATCATTTCAATATCAGTAGAATCGGATGATATTCCTTCACTGAGTAGGACAGGTACAACTAAATTAATTACATGTTTAACATAGTTATCTCTTTCAATATATTTTTTTAGCATGTTTATATGGCAGAGTTGTTTTTGTTTACGCCTCCCAGGAGTATTTATGATGTAATTTAAGTCATTAATTTTCCTGTCAACTGTGTAGGGACCATAATATTTGGCCTGAAGAGGATTTTGTGGCATTGGTAAGAGAGCCAGGACTCTATCACCAAGCTGAAAACTCCTTTCCTTCGACCTTTTATTATATCTTGATTTCATTTTAGATTGAGCAGAGTGCAGATTCGCTCTTACGACCTCATAAGCCTTTGCCAACTTGTATCTAATATCAGAAACATAATCAAGAAGATTGATCTCAGTATCTTCATTAGAAAGAAGTTTCTCTTTCAATAACTTCAATGGTCCACGCACAGTTTGTCCAAAAACCAGTTCAAAGGGACTGAAGCCTAAAGATTCTTGAACTGATTCTCTAATAGCAAACAATAGTAAATGAATGCCTTCATCCCAATCATTATTCGTATCAAAACAATATGATCGAATCATATTTTTCAAAGTCTGATGGCATCTTTCTAATGCCCCTAGGCTCTCAGGGTGATAGGCAGAAGATTTGAATTGCTGAATGCCTAATTCATACATAACTTGCTGGAAAATTCCAGACATGAAGTTTGAACCTTGATCAGACTGAACAGATTTGGGAAGGCCGTACTGAGTAAAAAAAACTTTATCAAAGCTTTTATTATTGTTTTAGATTTAATATTCCTTAAAGGAATTGCTTCTGGAAACCTTGTTGACGCACACATAATGGTCAACAGGTATTGGTTACCTGACTTGTTCATGATTAAGGGACCTACACAATCTATCATAATTCTACTAAATGGTTGGTCAAAGGCAGGAATAGGTTCTAGATGAGCCTTAGATATCTTCTGATTGGGTTTACCTACCATTTGACAAGTATGACAAGATCTACAGTATTTGGTAACATCACTTTTGATTTTTGGCCAATAGAAGTGAGTCAAGATCTTGTGATAAGTTTTATTAATCCCTAAATGACCAGCCAAAGGAGTTTCATGGGCCAGATTAAGTATTTCCTGTCCGTAAGGTTTTGGAACTACTGTTTGATAGTTCACCGACCACTCATCAGCAGCAGGTACCTCGGGAGGTCTCCATTTTCTCATAAGAATTCCATTTTTAATGAAATAACTGACAGGAACTTCAGTGGCCTCAGTCTCACTTATGGCCTTTTGAAACAAACAGGAGATCTCAGGATCTTTTTCCTGTTCGACGACAAGTGACTGTCGTTTATCACCCTGATTAGAATAAAGAGAATGAGTTGTTAAAAGAGGATCACTATGATCAATACATTCTGATTGATCCAAACAAGGAGTAAAAGTGACCCCATCAAAAGCCTGACCTATACACGTGTCAGCTAAAGGAATACTGACTTTATCAACATCACTCTCAAGAGCTTTATTTGCCATAGCTCTGGTAACTACACAAGCTTGAAATATATCAGGAAATTCTTTTTTCAATTGGATCAACTTTCTGGTCCAAATTAGCCACAACCTTGTCTCCAGCTAAGTCGTTGTCTAGCAATAAATGAATGCCCTGTACGGGTAAGACCGAGACTATTCCGATTGTCACAGGTCCTGACACTAAGTCTGATGACAAATTTACACAATAGAGAGGAACATTAACAAAGCCGCACTCTACTCCCTGAATAAGAACACTTTCATTAGAAGAAGACTTCTCAGAAAAAGGCAAAGTACCTGATCATTAAAGACTCTGAGAAGCTCCTGTGTCCCTTACAATTTTAATAGGGGTGGGATTGGCTGAATCACCCAAGAGTGATATAGAACCCTTCGATATGAATGGTTCATAATTCTCCATAAAAAAATCAGACTGGGATTTATTAGACCCAACAAATGTATTGCTTTCAATACATGACCATGACCTTGACCTCTTAGAAATAAGAGCATTTGGTACAGGTCTGTCTTGATTCTGATTCCATTTTCAATGTGTAGCAATCAGAAATAACGTGTCCTTTTTTCTTGGAATAGGTACACGTTGGAAGAGACAAGGATCTAGAATCAAGCTTCTCTGAAGTTTGATTTTTGAAGGCTGTGCTAGTTTTAGAAGGGCTTGTATTAGGCGGAAATACTTTTCTGCCAGAAGACTGTTGAGTAGAAATCTTGTTAACAAAAGGTACTTTATGTGTCAAAGAATATTAGTCAGCAGCTCGAGCAGCATTTTCCAAGGTTTCAATCTTATGCTCATCAAGATAAGACTTAACATCACTATGGACACAGTTTTTGAACTCTTCAATTAATATAATTTGCTTGAGATTTTGATAATCTTGCTCGACTTGGCTAAACACCATCTATCAAACAACTGCTCTTTTTGTCTAGCAAATTCGACATGAGTTTGTCCAGCTTCTTTTCTGTAATTTCTGAATTTTTGCCTATAAGCTTCAGGGACTAACTCATAACCTCTTAAAATGCATTCTTTAACCACATCATAGTCACCACTTTGCTGAACGGACAGTGAAGTGTAAATCTCACTAGCCTTACCAGTAAGTACACATTGTAATAACTGAGTCCATTTCTCTCTTGGCCACTTTAAATTTTCTGCAACTTTTTCTAAACGAATGAAGTATTTGTCTACTTCTTTTTCTCTGAAAGGGGACACTAATCTAATATTCCTTGCTAAATCAAAATTTAAATTTGGATTTGAAGTATGATGGTGATTTTTACTTGCCAGCTCTATTTCTTTCATTTTAATTTGATATTCCCTTTCTTCCTTCTCTCTCTCTCTCTTTGTCAATCGTCATCTACTCATTTTGTAATTCAATTTGCCTTTCTTTCTTATCTTTATCATATTGTCTTTCATTCTCCCTTTCCTGAAATTCCAGCTTCTTCAGCTCTAATTCCGTCTTGAATTTTAATTCTAATTCCTTTAGTTTAATGTCAGAGTCTGATGCAGACTTACTGACCGAAATCAAAGCACTTTATTCCAAAACATCCTTTTCTACCAAATATTGGACCAACATCTTTTTGATATCTTGTTTCGTTAAAGAAGCCTTGACTTCAGAAAGATCATATTTTATGGCAAGTTGAATCAACTCATATTTTTTTAAAAGATCTAATTGCTCCTGGATAGGATTAGAAAGAAATATTTCTACTTTAGATGTCATTTTAATACAAACCTGTCAGTCTCACTAGAGATTTAAAATTTAAAAAAACTAGGGGAATTCAAATTTAAAACAAAAGTTTTCTGAGAAAAATTCTAGCCAAATTCCAATTTATCTCAATCTTGGACGATAGCTCACAATTTCTATGTTACGTACTTAGGCTCGAATAAGCAGCAATATAGACAGAAGTGAAAATAACAAGCTTGTAAAAATTTAACAAACAATTTATTAAGTACAAATATTTTCATAAAAGAAAATAAATAAACTTACGGTTTTAGAGAATAAAGTCCAAAACTTAATCCAAAAAGAATGTTCACAATATAATCTACTAGTGGAATTGCAAGAGTCCTGATAATAAAATGTCCTAATATAGTTTCCGGTTCGAATCTTGACGATGTAATCCAATATGGACGACGATGTCACGTGATGAAGTCAGTTTTAGTTTTATAATAATCCAAATGAGCACAACTAATTTCTAGATAAATAACACAATAAATTCCTCTTGATCCCAAACGAATTGAAATGATTTACACTCAAACAATAAAACACATATCTTTGTATTCCAAAGCCCAGACTAACTACTAAATATCTCGCTCCAAAACATCACTTTTATACCTGTTTTTACGTAAACAAGAAAGGGGTCACGACCTTCCAGAATCTCTAAGAACAATCTCACGTTCAAGAAATCACGCAAACATCGTATGACCCAACTAAATTAGAAAGATGTTTATACTTTACTCCATTTTGTCCTTGGAATCAGCCAATCATTTTAAAACCTTGTTGACAACTCTGATACCAGGTCAGAAATGAGGTCAACACCTGGTGTTTATTCTGTAAAGTAAAGGTTACCCCCCCCCCCCTTCAGTGAACGAATCTTAAAACTTAAAATGCCAAATTTTAATCTAACAAACAGACAATAAAAATAAATATAAATGACTTATATCAAATATACGTAACACCATGCAAATATGAAGACCGTGCAACTAAAGAGACGCCCGTTTGTTTCGAAACGCCAACAATTTGACAGTTTTGAAACACCCTCACGCCAGTCAGGTTATAAACACTGATGAATGAAATGACAAAATTTTGTGCAATTGTTATATCCATGATGCTGTTTGATTTTTAAACCGGTGGGGGTACAAACAAAATGGAACGTGTTGATTTAAACACAGCTTCTTCGTATACTAGCTTGTCATGTTCTGTTTAAAAGCTAAATGTGTTTTGCTGAAATTCATTTTCTGGATTTGTCGAATTTTTGCAGATCGATGAAATAACATTTACGAGATCTTCGATTTTTGCTGTACATTAAGCTGAGCACAGAACCGTGTATTTATCTACATCAGATGTAATTTATTCATCACTCAGACAGCACTGACTAGACAATCATGCTGTTAGATCTAATGTTGATTAACTCAACTCTCTCATCATTGAATGCAATGTGCAAGATGCAGAAACTTTGCAGAATATATATTTTGTATTTAAAATCGACAAATCAACAGTTGCATTCTCTTCAGCATTGTTTTTTTTATAACAGCCAACTTTGGCAATGCTTTTTCCCATTCAAACCTACAAACATTTCTTGTGTAGCTTGTATATTGAATTCATGAAACATTTACATGTATGTTAGTTCTCAACCGCGATAAACCTTATCACAGTATATATTTTATTTTTATTTATGTTGTTTCCTCTATGTTAAATTACTGTGTCATGTTTATTTATTTCCATAATTAGATTTCAGTGGCACGAAAGTTGGTGGAAACGTTCACTCATACACATATAACGTAGGGTAAGCATAGTATTAAGATATTGGAATTCGGGAAGTATTAAAAATTGTCCTTTTTATAACCTTACATTTTCACTCACAATTGACAAATATGCCAATTTTTGTAAAAGAAATCCTATACTCCCCACACCCACGATGGCCTCGCATTTCACATTTACTGATGTGAGTGGAACCCTTTCTAAATATGAAGTCATTAACCTTAACTGGAGTTCCGGAAGATAAATAACTTGAACGAAGAAGGTTGATGTTTGAAATGACAAGTCAACAACATCTCCTGTGATTGACACTCACGACACGCTCTTTCATCCTATTTAACTACTACATTTCCCGTCGCCGTTGCCCTCAGTCATTAGAAATAAAAGCATTGGATTGCCGATAAGCATGTCTCACCTCATTGTTTATGAATACTCCATTGACTGTAACAATCGACAGTGTTGTTTTACCTGGATATTGGATAAAGAAAGAATAGCAGAAAAAGACGCAAATATAATTGTAAAAATAAACAAGAATACGATCGAGGTTATACAGTCAGTGAATTTCAACATTAAATTCAGCTCCTAAACGATTAATCCAGACATATTCTCCTTTCTTTCCTATTCTCCTTTAACCAACAGTTGTTGCGTTCAATACCAATCACTCTTATATGAGTTTATGTTACTAATAATTGTTGTGCTTGCTTTGTTGCAAATAGATCAGATTTCATTTTTCATAATTACTTGATTATGTAACATCTTTTTATTTGTTGCCAAACAGGCGTAACGTTGCTATTTTGGATGATCATAAACGTATCCCGTTCATGAAAAATAGTTTAATGTTGCAATTTATAAAATTCTCTTATATCAAGACTATCACCCCTTGCAAAATATTGTTACATATAATAAGTGAACACTCTCCTTTCTAATGTAAGTTTTAATTCACTAATGATGGCCATTCATCTAGGCAAGAATTTCTTTGAGCTATTCTGTTATATATATATATATATATATATATATATATATATATATATATATATATATATATATATATATATATATATATATATATATATATATATATATATATATATATATATATATATATATTCATGGGTGGGGTACAAATAGAAATGACGAAATGCCTTTTTGGCCAAATACTTTAAAGAGATCTCATCCCAACCAAACCACTTATTGAGCGTGTGTCTGACACAACAATACGAATTTAATCCATATATATTGAACCTTGCTTTAGCTGTATAATTTGTTAGATAATTGTTGTTATTAAAAATAAATCCATTGTATTGAAGACAAATATTCAGCTATATAATATTTCATCTTGAGATTGATTTTGGATTAGGATTATCAAGCATGACTGAGATTGATTTTGGATTAGGATTATCAAGCATGACTTTTCAACTTATCATGTTTAATGTTAACATAATGGCTATCAACATTTGCATTAACCATAATTCACGTTTTAAGAGGTTTAAGTTTGCTCGAACCTGGTCGTTCCGTACCCAAGTCGTTTCGTACCCACATACATTGGTCGTTTCGTACCCAAGGTGATGGTCGTTTCGTACCCAAGGTGATGGTCGTTTCGTACCCAATTAATTTACACCAAAAAAATAACTTAATTTAAATTTTTAAAAAATATTCACTTTGACAGTAAGAGAAAACGCAGATACATTAGTGTTGTTTGTGTCAGTTTTTCTTCTCCAAGACCTAATACTGGTGTTAATTTAATTTTTTTAGCTGCTTTTAAAAGTGTTGAACGTTGTATATTATGGGGGGGGGGGGGCAGCCAATCGCACTTTCATACTTGTGTATATATTTGGTCACTTTTGGAGAGAGAGAGAGAGAGAGAGAGAGAGAGAGAGAGAGAGAGAGAGAGAGAGAGAGACTATTAATGTTATATGAGAGATTTCATTTGGCTCTACTTTTTGCATATATTTACTTTGTTGTTTTGAAACAGATTTAATTATCTAAGATATATAAGAATGCTTTGTTTGAATCAGTAATATGGTGACTTGGCATCGCCTCTTTTTAGAGCGGGCTGAGTACCACCAGATTGTTACGCCTGTCATTTAACGCTAGAAGAAAGATTATTAAATGGGGCTGGATGCAGATACAGTAGTGTTGTTTGTGTAATTTTTTTTTCTCCTATTACTGCTGTTTATTTTTTATTTGTGTTGCTTTAAAGTGTTGAACATGGCACATTATACGGGTAACCATGCCGGGGGGGGGGGGCAATCGATCACATTGGCATACATGTGGACATTTTTGCTCATTTTTGTTATCTTCCACATATATGAGAGAGAGAGAGAGAGAGAGAGAGAGAGAGAGAGAGAGAGAGAGAGATTGAGATTTAATTTGTCACTGCATTTTACATATTTACTTTGCTGTTTCAAATTTTATAAATAATCTAAGATATGTATGCATGCTTTGTTTGAGCCAGTAGTGAAACTTATTCAATACAGCATATTTTATTCCCAGATTAGAACAGTAAAAATTACCATCCAAAGAATGACTGAAGGAGATGTCTCAGTAAGTCAAATTATTAGCTTGAAAGGTTTCATTAAGAACAAAAGACACTGCTTGAAAATATATCTTTAATTTTTGTAAAGACAACTCAACTGCTCTTATAGTCTTTACAGAGACTAAAGACGTACTTTCATCTTTTTGTTATGTAAAGATATTGTAAAGGTGATACTGATACACTGTACATCTTTACATGTATTTAAGTAAAACTTAAATATTTTTGTACAGGCAACTTTTCATACAGTGAGACTAACAACATTATTCACAAATGTACATTCTAGAGTTTTATTACATGCATACAAAAAAAAATACAATTACAATATGCATGGTATCAAACTGCCTTGTCATTCAGTTGTCGGGCCGTATATACTGCTGCAACGTCTCAGTAATTTTGAAGAGGATATGACGCCGTTCTGATATTCTTCCCACACCGAGAATATTCTCGCCTGCATTTGTCGATATTTTTTTTCTGGTATCTTTTTAGCTTTTTTTCAGATACCAGTTGAATCTGTGTTTCAATTGAATTGGCTTCGTCGTACAAAAGACCAACTAGCACATAGAAGGCAAGATTAGCTATGCCGGCTTTACCATTGATTCTTCGATGCCAACCCTCTACATCGTTGTTGGTACGTACCGATTTCCGAAACAAAGACCACGAGTCGATCGGGAATGTGCTGTTTGTAATCCAGTTTGATTCTACATAGTCAACCCAACTACATAATACTGGAATCATCTTGGACTGAGTTTTTAGACGGGCAAAGGCAGGGGCTATATGTTCTGCGGGCAAAAATGGTAACGCCATCACCTGAAAAAGAGACACAAAATGAAAGCAATTTGTTTATAAGATAACACATCATAATGACAAATGTCATTTATAACACGCATTAGCCAATTCATTCGAATGTCGATATTATGCATTACCTTCCTGCGAAACTGATGAACACTTTTTTCTTGAATGTAGGCTGTTCTCAACCCCAATTCCTGAAGTTTTCGCCACATAGCTTGCCCCAGGTGAAATGCACAGCCGTGGATAGGCACTCCTGGATAAACACGTCGGAAAGCTAGCCAGATACTTAAATAATTAAATATTTAATGTGATGAAGAAGTTTGTGCGTGTGCGCGAAAGATAACAGCTAGCCAGAATATTGAAAACAGTTCATCGGTAAAAATAAGAAAAAATATTTAGTTGGCTAATAGTTGGAGAAGAATAACAAAATTCTTTATATTAATGTTACGTGAGTAGCAACAACTAAAGCCACTCTTACTACTACTACTACTACTCTACTACTACTACTGTACGAACCTGCTTCAAAGTCTGCAACAATACCGTTGACAGTGGGAGGAGACGGAAGAAGTCGCTGACCGAGATAAATTACTGTAATATGCAACATTACAATATGAAATACTGCTGCTACAAATACTATTAACTGCTAATACTATTACTCCTACTACTACTAAAAATAATAAAAATATTCTTATTATTTGTATTACTACTACTACTACTACTACTACTAACAATAAACTGTGATAAAATACGATAACTATATTATCATCGTATACAATCGATAATATTATTTGCATGAATGCTTTTGTAATCAATGTAAAATCAAAGTGTAAGAAACGTTAAAATTTAGTTAACCTCAAATCTGTCTTTAAATAAATCCATATAAAATGAAAAACAAATGAATCTTTACCTTCTTGTAATCCTTTTTTCTTCGTCCTGACATCAAAGCGAACGCCAGTGGCAGCTGTTTTGTTTCATGTTCGTCATTCTTAACAAAGGCATGTATAGAAAACAACTGCATAAACGGGTCCCTGATTATTTTAAAGATGCCGTCAACGTACCAGATTTTTGCTCTCGCCAAAACTTCCAATTGTTTGTCAGTGTTCAATAAAATGTGACTTTTACTGCCAACATGAATGTCTTTCCGAAGAAATTTGTCGGGAAACTGTGACTCGTCCAACTGAAAGATGTTAAATAAGGAAATAATACATATTGAAGGGCCTGGTGCAAAACAACCAACGCAATATTAATACAAAATTATTAGTGCTACTTACAATAAATTCTAAGTCTCGCGGCTCTTTTGGTCGCATTTTCCTATTGGCAACTCTAACTAAGAGCGCTGGTTCGGGAAGAAAGTGACCATCCTTTGGCACTAATTCATTTAAAACTATATCCACGATCGTAGCAGCTGATGTATATTTATGCTCCTTCGCTACACTCTTCATCTATGGAATATATGATAGAATATGTGAGCGTTACAAAAAAAATAAATGAATATATAAATATTAAAACAGCGAGCGTATATATGGTAGAACTTTATAGTTAATGATGTGTATTTCAAATACTACTTACACGTGCGTTGATGTTCCTAATAGAAACAATGAATATTGACAGGTGCAGGGTAATGAGCGATGTGTATTTTGAAATTACCAAGACGTAGTCAACATGCAACTAACCTCCGATGACACCTTAACCTAGGCGACGATCCCTGGATCGATGCTGTGTATATGGTGGTGTAGTCCTGTCTCGTAACAATCACCACGTTGTATTATGGTGGCTGGGCATCGCATCTTTTTAGAGCGGACAGAACACCACCAGTATGTTACGTCTGCCCTTTTACGCTAAAAGAAAAGATTTTAAAACATAAATGTGCGAATATCAATGATACCACCGCCAACACTTCTACAAATATGACCAATAACGATGATGATATTATGGCAATTACCAATATTACTACTAATTACCTTGATAGTGTATGAATATCCATCAGCCTCCACAAGTTTTGGACGCGACATTTTGGAACCAGTAAGAACGATCTGAAAATCTGGATGACGTACTTGATTTAGTCTGAGCTGTAACGTCGGTTCATTTATGGACCTGTAGAAAAAAAATTGATTTCGTGAATAAAGAATATTTAAATCGAGAGTGTGGTACTTTTTGGATACTGTGCTATTCAGTGTCTTACATATTATGATTTTCTCCAGAACACTAGTTAGCTAATCATAATATGTAATCTTATTAATTTTCAACTACATGCCATTTCAATTGTATTTTATTGAACGCAAATTTACATTACAACATAATACAATTCTTAAAGATTATAAAATAATAAACTCACTCTTCTTCTTGATTTTCCATGACTTTGAAAGAGGCGTCTATATTAAAAGTGCATGTCACTTCTGCATTTTGGGACGCTGTCCAGGTATAAGAACTAACATCTGGTAGCAATCTGGAAGAAGAAAAAAAAACATTTCAGTGGTTACCTAATGTGAAAATGCTGCACATTTATTGCGTATTTGTTTCGTACGTTTAGAAAGATTAAATTAAGATGAAATAAATGGATATATATCTTACTTGACTGAAGAGTTGTCGATCGGGATGTCAGAATCATTGACACTATTAATGATGTCAGTATTCATTGCCTCATCAGCAGTCAGATGTGTACTCTCTGCTATTGGCAAAATGTATATTGTTGAGACTGTAATCTGTCATAATCAGTGGTGGAGGAAGTCGGGAACAGTCCTTGCAACGCCACCCACTTAACGTCTCATCACCACGACATAACTGTCGATACAGTGTCTGTGATATTCCTTTGAAGAAAAGAAACATTATCAAAATAAAAGTAGCTACAGCATTAATATTAATATTATGTTTAACTACTACCAGCAGCACTTTTACCACTGCTGATTCTACTATTTGTTAAGGCTATATGATTTAAAAGGATTTATTGAAATTTTATACATTTCAAATTTGTCAATTTTGGGTCTATAATTCATTTAGTTAGAACAGTTTTTCTAGAAATTCAGTTTGACCCATTAATTCTTAGTGGATTAGATTGTGAATTCTTTTAGATTTCATTTTAGGACTTGATTCTCTAAAATCGTAAGTTATTTATTCTCTTTTATGATAATATTTATACTTAATAAATTCTTTGTTAAAGTTTTACAAGCTTGTTAGTTTTCACTTTTTCTGTGTTACTCCTTATTCGAGCCTAGGTTGTAACATAATATTAACATCACCGCTCCGGTGTCCTAGTGGCTAGAGTGTTTGCCTCAGATGCGGGAGTTAGTTGGTTTGAACTCCATCTGAGTCTTACCAAAGATCTATAAAAATGATGCTAAGAGTAACCTCGATATACACTCAGCAATAAGAGGTAAGTGTTGCGACTGGTAGGATTGTTGTCAGGATAATGTGACTGGTGGGACACCATGCTACATGTCTGATACATGATGCCCCAGTGCTCTACATCACAATAAACTGCCACACTGTAGACATCGTAGCGATATGAATGCAAAATTGTAAGAGCTACGTTAAAATGTCCAAATCTCTCTCTCTCTCTCTCTCTCTCTCTCTCTCTCTCTCTCTCTCTCTCTCTCTCTCTCTCTCTCTCTCTCTCTCTCTTTCACTCTAATAATAATAATAATAATAATAATAATAATAATAATAATAATATACATACCTGTCTCACATTTACGATGCTGCCACTTTTGGCAAGCGTTATATTGTAAAGCATGTTGTCGTGATCGTACTCTTTGGAAATAAACAACACAATTGTCCATGTCTCGCTTCTATTTGCATATGTGTGTTGATGTCTGACTATTTCTTCTAACACTTTTGTATAAACCATTTTAACTATTTATATCTGTATCGTGTTTTCTAGTCATATGTTGTTTGCACAGAGACATTATAAAAACTGGCTTCATTTATTTATATTAATAGATAGAATAAACATTTAAATAAACTGAGATAGAAATAAAACGTACATATTACAATACCTGACGGTCAAACTATTAGGAGTGGGACATATGTCAGTTATAATGCAACCGACAAAGGAGAGTAAGAGCAAAGACAATTGCTAACAGCGTATGCGTCCATGAGAACAAATGAATGAATTTGCTAATTGAGTCTTTTTGACTTAACGCTAAATTGATTTCATTGTATACAACTCCAAGTTTGCCATATGCTCTTTATACTAAAACATATGTGCCTGTGAAAACAAATTCTGAATACCATTAATTTTTTTTAATTATTTCAAAATAAATAAAAAAAACAAACAAATACATAATCAAACACGTGTGAAATTGCATTAAGTTTTAAAGCGTAAACTTACTAGATATCCGTGGATTTTTACCATTTGATAACATTTCAATTTCAATTCCCGTTAAAGTATAGAAAATCATATTATTATTGTTATTATTATTATTATTATTATTATTATTATTATTATTATTATTATTATTATTAGGCCAAAAATACTTTCTTATTATAGGTAAGTACCGTCTATATTCATAAACATATTTAAAGAAGAATATGCATTTTAATGTATGAGATCGTAAAAATAAAGTTCATATGTTTGCAACATGTTTTTACTGAATTCTACTGTTTTATAATACATTGTAATGGAATGATTAATTGTTTGAAAGAATTCGTTATCATTTATATTGATGGTAAATTTTATTGTAAACTACGAGTCTGCTTACAACTTCATGTTTGATTCAAAGTTGAAGAAAAGTATTCTTTAAGTAAGATAGTAATATTTAGTAACATAGTCCAAATTATTATTATTATTATTATTATTATTATTATTATTATTATTATTATTAATGTTTATATCTATAACAAAGGAAAAAAGCAACATTACAAATATGTATGAAATTTCTTTTAATGATATTTAAACGACGATAGTATTGGGTACGAAACAACCAGCACCGTGGGTACGAAACGACTAATGCTTTGGGTACGAAACGACTCATTTGGGTACGAATCGACTTGGGTACGGAACGACCGTGAAGCAAGTTTGCTCAGTTCCCCACCCCAATACAAATATTTGTATCTTTAACATTTGAAAACTGTTTTCGAACCAGTGTGGTTTGCATAAAAATGTATTCATTCGATAATAAGCCTCTAACATGGTCAAGCTTTCCTCAATATGCACAGTTTTCCACTGGTCTGTGAATTTGTTTTAGAAAAGATACAAATTACTTGACTTTGAATTATGGGAAATCAAGTAGTTGAATTCCCTCAGGTCCAAAATACACCTTCGCATAATTTCTTTAAGTTCACTTATTGTCGGAAATGCGATTCCGTACATTCTCTGGCACATAAGCCAGCTGCCAACTGGATTTGGTTTTGAATTTGGATTCACGAGCTGGTTTGATTCGTTCTTGAGTTGTAAAAGAGTGGAATGAAATTTTACCGACATAAGTTATCAAAATATTTTGTCCTCATTCAAAGTATCAATATATTACGCGTCTGTATATCATTTAGACCTTTTGAAAGTAAAGTGTGCTCTGCGTAAGTTAGAAAGTATCGTCTAGAGATTTTTCCTCTTAAGTTCCCACTTCGGATTGCAAAGCTATTAAATAAGTTTAGGAATAAAGTCAATAAAGTATTTAGCATGTCCAAGTACCCACTTTCAGACGAAAGAGTAAATACGCAATTCGTCCATTAATAAGCATATCGAAACGAATGAGAGAAGGAAGACGAGCGCAGTTGTATATGCTTGAGCTAAACTTGGAACAATTTCCAAGTTATCAAATAGTTTGAGCGTGAAAAGTAAGAAAGTCTAATCTCAAAAGGGATCCCAAGGAGATACGTTGTTGGCATCAGAGCCTCAAGGAGCTGTGAACAGGTATCCGAGGGTCGGGAGAAGGTCAACAACGATATATATCGATTGTCAGATGATTAAATAACAAAGTGTTCTTAGTACTTACAAAACTTTGTTGAGGTATCTGCAAAAGGCAAAACGGATGCGTATTTTATTGGAACACATCTTTAAAATTATATTAAATATAAAATTATATTAAATATGAATGCGATTGACTGTGGAAGTGTTTACTCAGTGGAGTGGTCTATTTTACGTCAATCCGAACAAAACCAGCGTCTCTTGGACAAGAACGTTAATGTATCATTCAGATCGTGTCAATGGCGTGTCAAACATGAGAATGCATTTGAAACTGTTTGCATCCTATCAGTAAAAGAAGACAAACTTTAAAGCAAACCTTTATTTTAAGCACAACCCTCGGTTATCATATTTTGGTTGTTTCAGTTCGTATGTGTTTCTTCATTTTCCTTATTTTGGAAACAAGAACAATTATAATTTTTCTCAGCTATCTTCCTCCTTTGTTCCTTTGTTCTTGAAAAAACCATGATTAGGTGACCGCCAGTCAACCCGCTTATACTATGATGGGCCCTCACAAATTGCTTTAAATGACCCTTCCTTGGCTCTCCATACTACATTGTGCTCCAGTCTAAACAAACTTGGACTACATTCATCATTACTTAAATATAAACGTAAGCGAGAAAGGAAACGTTCATTCAAAGCTATTTTAGACTGGATTTTTCATAGACCTAATGACATTATTATACGGATCACCCTTGTATCCCACGAACTTGCATCAGATCACTTCTGCATTATATGCCATTTTGACGTATCTGTCGCTAACTCTCCACCTTTATTTGCTACTATGAGAAACCTCCGTATAATACATAGAACCAAACTAATGCATGACATCCAAGCAAACCTAACAACTTTCTTACCTCCTACAGCAGAATAATTCGATAACTGCCTACGTTGATTGCTAGAAATACATGCCATAGCCACCAAGTCCAGATTATCTAGCCACCCAAATGAAGTTGATGCTACCATCCAATGAGTAGAGAGGTGCATTTCTGATGTGAAATCATGGAAGGCATGTAACAGGCTGCAGATGAATGATGATAAAAGGCCATTCTGATCACAACACATTCTCATTCACAACCTTTACTTCAGACAATAAATATCAGCAACACCTACATTCAATTTACACAGTCAGTACGAAACTTAGGTGTTGCTGTGGACAGTACTCTCATATTGCACCAACATGTAATGAACATATGCAAGGTTGCATATCTTGAGCTGAAATGCATCAGCTCCATTCGCAAATATCTTTTGGTTGATGCCACTAAAACACTTATGTGTTCAATATTTACTCCAGAAACTTCCAAAAGTTAAAAACACGGCTGCTCAGATCATCTTTAGAGTACCACGAACAGAGCACACCTCACCACTGCTCTGTACCCTACTCTGACTATCCATTCGACCCAGAATCAAACACAAAATTTGTTCTCTGTGCTACGTTTCACTGACGGACTCCAGTCACACGTACCTATCCGGCCTCACCCATGTGTATACCCAGCAAGATACTTACGCTCCTCTTCTGACAATCGTATACACATTATTACCACTATGAAAACGAATTCATATGGGCAACTTTCTTTTGCATACCAGGACCCAGCAATGTAGAACGAATTGCCCATTGAAATTAGACACAAAGACACAGTGATCCCTTTCAAGAGTGCTCTTAAAACACCTTTTTCGACTGCAAGAACGAACTTAAAGATATACAAAGTCCTCATTATTATTATTATTATTATTATTAGTAGTAGTAGTAGTAGTAGTAGTAGTAGTAGTAGTAGTAGTAGTAGTAGTAGTATACAAGCTGAGGCTTGATGCAGGTCAAATAAACTCATAATCGACAGCTTTTTTTTCTTCTCCAAAACATGTTCTTCAGATGAAAAGCTAAGGAACAACAAAAATAACTGCATAGTTATACAAATCACAGCGGTTTTTGTTACTATTTTATCACTTACACAACAATGAGATTATGTTAACAAAATCTGGGTAACAATATATTCTTCTTAACAGAACGACATAGCATACAATATTTTTGTCTGCGTTATACTTATATTATTTATCTAATACATCGAAAGTTTATTCTATCATATGTTGCACAATTATTTTTTGGGGTCGGAAATCGCAAATCAATTTTACTGGCAGTTTGCCTTTCCAAACAATCCGCTGGAAATAGGTACTTTTGAGTTTAGAAAGTATAGCTGGTACCCAAAAGAACTTGGTTGGGGGGGGGGATTAAAAAACCACGATGAAGAGACAAATTATAGATTCCTGATAAAGTAATGTTGGACATCATTTTCAGTCCTGGATGACACTTACTGTTTTTTCGCTCTTTGTCGTCCGCTATTTATCCCATAAACATGTCAATGAAGTTCTTGATTTCTTATATAAGGAATGAATAATTTGTATGAGTCTAGCCAGTTTCTTTCATCTAAGACAATGTCTCGAAATTCTCTTTCTCTAGAAATATGCAAGTTTCTTCTGATGAGATAACGCAATATCATCTTAAATGTTTTCATTGTTGGGAGTTCGGATTCAAAAGTATTTACTTCATGAAAGTTAATATTTTTGGAGGGGCAAAACAAAAATCTTAAAAATGGTTGGTGCGCAGGCTATATTTAGCAAAACAATACAAAATATTACGGATACGTGAAAATATATAAATTATTTAGTGACCTTTTTTCATATTACCTTTCATTTTTATATTTCATGTTTAAAATATATGTCCTTATATTTTCACAATAAATACAAGATTTACCATATATATATATAAACAAGAAAAAAAAGCACTTTTGAGCCAGAAACGTACCTATCTGGCCTCACCCATGTGTATACACCAGCAAGATACTTACGCTCCTCTTCTGACAATCGTATACACATTATTGCCACTATGAAAACGAATTCATATGGGCAACTTTCTTTTGCATACCAGGACCCAGCAATGTAGAACGAATTGCCCATTGAAATTAGATACAAAGACACAGTGATCCCTTTCAAGAGTGCTCTTAAAACACCTTTTTCGACTGCAAGAACGAACTTAAAGATATACAAAGTCCTCATTATTATTATTATTATTATTATTAGTAGTAGTAGTAGTAGTAGTAGTAGTAGTAGTAGTAGTAGTAGTAGTAGTATACAAGCTGAGGCTTGATGCAGGTCAAATAAACTCATAATCGACAGCTTTTTTTCTTCTCCAAAACATGTTCTTCAGAGTAAAAGTTAAAAATCAATGGATAAAAAAATATCACCTTTCAAACATGGAATGAATATTTTAATTTGCTGAAGTAATCGGACTTGACTCTATTTGCTTCTCTATCATGTCAGTTCCCTGCACTATATTACCAAAACATTTTTTTAAGAACGAGATATTCTGAAAAAGTTTTAAAAATGTCCACAATATAATTTATAAACATACTGCTCTCTTAAATCGCTGATATATTTATGAAAACAGTGGCGTAGTGAACGTAAAGGTGCTGGGGGCGACGATAATGGCCCAAAAGGGTTTTGTCGCCCCAGGATCTCTTGCGCCCGGGATTTTGGCGCCTTAAGACCTCTGGCACCCCTTAACAGGGTTCTGAGCGAGTTTGGTAAAAACAATAACCCAAATGACTTTTCCTGTGTAAGAACCGTGTATATTTCATCCTGTTTTTCAAAAAAGATATATATTTTAAATAATTAAAAATCACCGTTATGTTTACCACTTCATGAAATGTATCATGTATTAAAGTAGGAAAATTAATTATTCCACACTTAAATATCTATCTGTCTCTCTTTTCTCTATCTGTCTGTCTTTCGGTCCCCCGCCTGCCCGAGTGGTCTAACGCCGCTCGCCTTTACTTATCACTAACACATCTCACGTCCCACCGCGTGGGTTCGAGTATCAGCTCGACCAGTTCGGGTAAGTGAGAAAGCTTGTCAGTATCTTCCCGATGTTTTACCTTGTTCTTCCACCAGAAGTATATTGGCCATCATTTATAACAGGTAATTTGCTGAAAATGGTGTTAAACGTACCAATAATAATGCAGACACTCAATGTATAGCAGCAGAACCTAATTATTTTTCTTTATTGGGTTTTGTCCTTGAGAATAGCTCATCAAAATTATTGAGTTTTCTATGGTATATATTCAAACGAAAATGCATAGAAACTATTAGCACTTTCATATCCTCTAAACGAGCATCAACACTATTCTGTCAGCCATGATGCAACTGTCGTATACATCTGCTGACAAAACGGAAGCAGTCAACCTTAAAGAAAGAATGCTTTACAAGACTGCAAACGTAATGGGAGAGACATAAGTATATATAGAAGAACACCCAGTCAGTATGCAAGGATGTTCTCAACTACCCCATCCACGACATGGTCAGCTAGCATTCCACCCCGAAAAGAAGCTCTACACTTACATCAAAAGCATGAAGTGTGACGGCTCTGGTGTAGCTCCATTTAGGATGGTTGGTATTATTCTGACAAGACGGAGATCCTCAACAACCGGTTCCCATCGATATTCACTAAAACAATCTGTGACAGCCTTCCTCTGGTAGTATCAACTCCTTCAACTTCTCCTCCACATCTTTTTAAAAAATGTGTGAAGAAACTACTAGAAGGACTAAACTCACATACGAAAATCGTCTCAGACCAAATATCATCTCGTTTTTAGAAGGAAATGGTACCAGCCATTACACCAGCTCTCAACATTTCTCACCTTTATATTTCCAGCATCACATGATCAAGGTAAAATCCAGAAGACTGGAAGGGAGCGCACGTCTCTCCACTATTCAAGAAAGGAGACTAACGACTCCAACTATATGTCAGTGTCATTGATGTAAATTTGCTGTATGGTCGTGGAACATACTGTTCACAGCCACCTGATGAAGAATCTGAAACAAAACAACATCCTTTATTATACAAATATATGGCTTAGAATGGAAAAGATCCTGTGAGACCCATTTAATTACAAATGTTCATGACTTTTAGACCGGATTGAACAGTAAACAGCAGATAGATGCTGTCTTGCTGGATTTTAGCAAAGTTTTCGTTAAGGTGCCCCATCAACGTCTTGCAAACAAGCTTCAACATAATGTCATCAGAGACCGGACGCCTGATTGGATACAGAGCGTCCTAGCAATCAGAAACCAACAGGTCATGATTGACGGGACTGTATCATCAACCTCTCAGGTGTCCCACAGGGAATAGTACTACTTGTTCTCCAACTCCTCTTACGACATGAAATTAAATGTTTCCTCTACTGCGAGACTATACTACTGTGAAGAACGTTTAATACACGACAACATGGAGTCTCGATACAAAACTAACGTCTTACAGGAGTTGGAGAGAATAAGACAAATGAATGCCTACGATTTTTAATAACTTATATTATATTCATATGGAAATCTTGAAGAGGCCAACAAAGCTAAATGACCTGGTTTTATTTTGGACATCAAACTATCCTAGAATTCTCACATACACTCGGTTACCAAAAAGCCAATCAGACGACATATGTTATGAAACAATATTTCAAATTCAGGACTGCTGCTACAAGATTCATGTACACCGGCTCGAATAAGCCTAAACGGTGTGTGACCCACACTCGAAGACCAATGCAGCTAAACTAGAAAGATTCCAAAAGCGTGCAGGAATATTTTGTCACGGTGACTACCCGCGAGCCAGTAGCCTCACAACCATGATGAAGGACATCCACTGGGAAGACATGCGAATCCGTCGTCATCAGAGCAATATCACAATGATGAACCACATCGTCAACCAGCTGGTTGAAATACATACAAGAGGGTTCTTAACTTTAGCAAACGCATCACCCAGATGTCATGCAAAAATATATAGGGCACCATACTATTCTGTGGAAACATTTGAGTGTTCCTTCCACGAGAATCCGTCTTTAAAACTGCTTGACAGCGACAGCCGATAGAGCGTCGTTCATGAAAACCTTTAAGGTCCACGTCGGCACTGGAGGTGTGTTCTATTAGGCTGTTTTTAATTTGTACAAAGAACCTTCCTTCTAGCACATGTCCATCATTCACCACAGTACGACTATCCTTGATAAGGACCAAGCACTCAAACTACTAGAAAAAGAGAGAGAGAGAGAGAGAGAGAGAGAGAGAGAGAGAGAGAGAGAGAGAGAGAGAGAGAGAGAGAGAGAGAGAGAGAGAGAGAGAGAGAGAATTTAATTTGGATTGCTTGTTTGGTGTTTTATTCAATGCATTTTGTACTGTAACATTGTCTGTTGGACTTAACCTTGCCCAACATTTAGTTCATTTTCTTCTTGACTTGATTGTTTATTTTAATCTATAAACAAATATTACATAGCTAAAGTATTATATATGTTATGGGTTTAAAATCTGAATTATTCTTGAGAGAAGTCAATGTGTTTATTTGGATCTAGTTCTAGGTATTGGAATTTCCTTAGTGTCTTTGACATAATCCAGGTTCTGGCTGCTAAGATAACATATTTTCTGGTAAATATCGGGATTTATCTATATTAAATTCCATCAGTCAATAGTTATATATATATATATATATATATATATATATATATATATATATATATATATATATATATATATATTCCTCCAAGCGACTTATCATCATTTTCATCTGTGCTCTTCGTGTGAGTACATTATACTTTCAAAGTACTTTTGTAAATAAAAGTCTAACGTCGATGTCATACAGATTAAGACATCGTTGGTAGGGCGAAATATAAACAACTTCTTTACAACACCTTTATACATATTTTGCAAGACTGACACTTCGCGGCGTTACTTTCTATATTGACAACAAAGTTTGAGAGGAGCTTGATAAATAAATAAAAAAGAGAAAGTAAACAAAATGTGAAGATCACGTGGCATTCTAAGCAATCTTATTTTGTTTCTTTCTTTCTTAAAAAAAAAATAATACAATAAAATGCATAGGAAATCATTTTGAAGTTTATCTTGAGACGATAAAAGTTGCTCCATTTAAAAAAAAATCTGCTTACTCTTGATTGCGTCATTAGATATAGTAGTTAAAAATTGATTAATTTGCTCCCATGACGCATGAGACGTAACTCGTAGTATAGTCTTCCTGAATAGTTACGTTCGAGTTATTTATCCTTACACTGAGGTCATGTTGCCAGTCGATTGTACCCTCTACCAACGACCATTTTTGTTTTGACAATTCTGACTTAGCAAAAGAAATATTTCTCATACCTGTTGTCCATTTTGTTTTCAACTAAAGTTTCTTCCGTCCCCACCACCATTCCGTTCTCAAAAACCATTCCATTTTCAGGGCGATAATTCATGTGTTCGTCTGTGCCTCTAAGTTAGTCATGTTGTAGTCCTACATGTAAGACCTCGACTTTGATATTTATATTTGGGGCGTCTGGGTCTTATCGCCTAAGTAACGGCGCTGTGGACTAGCATTGTAAAGAACGTATTATTTTCAGGAATATCTCACAAAACTGGCAACCAATAATTACGCTTTTCTACAAAGTAAAGTCATAATGTTTTAGTCAGACTTTACTTCCTCTGTTGTATTTTCTCTAATAAATTCAATCTCTCACAATATAAATGGGCATGTTTGCAAGTTTCGTACTTGGCCTTTATTTCAGTTGGCTGGAAAGCGATGAAAGTTGAAATAGTGTTCTTTAACGAAACGAATACAAATATATTGTGCCTATTTGAACGGAGAAAATTCTAATATTCAAAAGCTTATATTTTATTGCTGAAGTTACCAGGATAATATATTTCTTCATGTCAATAATAATACCGACATAGCAATTAGGAGCAGATATTGAATTATTATCTTTTTTTCTATATATTATTTCTCATACATAATTAGTAGAATCAATCAAACCCAGTTGTAGCTTTGAGGTCAGGCGAATCTACAAATTTTCCAGACGAGAGAGCTTGCAAGGTGTGTGTGTGTGTGTGTGTGTGTGTGTGTGTGATATACTCGTTTAAAGATCAAGTCGAACTGCAAACAACAATGATGCAAGAACTATGTCAATGTTAGCTGCAGTTCAAACGCGTCTCAAACAAAAGAGCAGAAAACTCTCAGTTATTTTTTTTTTTATAAAAGAGGATTATTCTACAGTGATATTGTGAAGTCTCATAACGTATCACGAGCGAAAAAAAATCAGCTTTCGCAAGTTGATTTCCACAAGCTCTTACATTTTATATATTCACATTACCTGCATCGTTCAAAGCCGGATTCTTGAACATGCAGTCTCCCTATAGTACAGACACGTGAAAACATAATATGTGTTGCAAATTAAAGGCATCAACTCTCCAGAAGCCAAAAAATTTCTGAACCACTTCTCATCTTATCACAGGCACCCAGCGAGTAGTAAGTAGAGAAGAAACTTTGCACGAATGCACGTCTTAAAGGTTTCACAACATGCGCCAACGTTTTATCACGATAACGTACATCAATGAGTGTCCATTATCATAAATAACAAAACTCCTCAGATAAACTTCAATCATATTACCATTTTGCAGGCTTTTACAATTTGCTCAATATATCTCAATCGCCAACACTTTTGCTTTACTTAGTAATTATAACGCCCATCATAAAATTTGGGATATGTGCAACCTAGAAATGAATGCAAACTTATTGAAAATTTGCAAGGTCTGTTTTACATGAAGATATTTAATTATGTCGTTCAACAGTGTCCTTAGAGCATAATATACGCTAAAAGTATTGCCTTTGACTATTATGTCTAAGGCGTGTAATAGTTAATTACATCAGAAACAAAAGCAAACATAACTGTTGCAAAACAAACTACCAGTAGGTCTTACGTTTTACAATCCGTGACAATAAAAAAATGTATAAACAAGAAGTGAAATAGAATTCGTGTTATGCACAAGTCTTTTGCCCGACGTAATAAATATTTGCATAGTTTCATATCACGGCCATACGATAAATGAAGTAATATACTTCAAAGGCAGTCTCTTTGAATAATAGTACAAGATCCAATACTACTCATACATGTGTATAAATACATAACTATTAAATTAGTAATACTTTGGTAATTAAAAGAGAATAAATTATTATTGTGGAATATTTTCTATAGTGTTTAATTTATTTATTAGAAAATAATACGCTGGATGTTCTACGTCATTTTTTTTGTCTTCTCGAGTTAATAGCATACCAACTCCAGCATCACTTTCATCAACATACATTTTAAATGATTGTCTGAAATTTGGAGGTGTAAGAACTGGTACACTTAAGTATGGCCTTTAACCTATCAAAAGCCTCCTGACATTGGTCAGACCAGCTAAGGTTAGTTTTCTTGCTCAATAAATTTGTCATGGGTTAAGAAATTATGGAAAACATTGAACTAAATTTCCGATAGTATCCTACCATAAGTACAATTCTCATCCGTTGCTTTATTCTGATAGGTACAGGGAATTCAGAGATAGCTTGGACCCTAACGTCTATAGGATTAGCCTGTCCATATCACACAATATATCACAGAACTGTAATACAAGCATGACAAAACTCACTTTTGGATAAATTAATTGTCAAATTTGCATCAGTGAATCTCTCAAAGAATTTCTAATTGTCTCTAACTGAACTTTCAGTGTGTCGTTGTAGATGATGACATCATCGCTGTAAGCATCACAATTACCTAGACCGTACGTAATTAAGTTCATTAAACGTTGAAAAGTACATCACAAAGGGCATTGCTTTATATTGATAAAGTGTCAGTTGGAGGCACGAATGTCGAAATTTACTTTGCCCTGTCCGTCAGTGGAATTTGCCAGAATCATTTTAGAAGGCCATATTTTGTGTCATTCTTTGCATTTGCAATTTTATCAATACAATCGTTGATTTTTGACAATGGAAATGAATGCTTTAGTCACACTGTTCATCTTTCTATAATCAGTGCACGTGCGAAAAGTGTTATCTGGTTTCAGAACAAGGATACATGGTGAACTCCTGTCACTTTTACTCGGTTCTATAAAAATCATTCTACAGCAAATTCTGAATGTCGTTTTTCAAACAGTCTTGCTTGAGATAGTTCGTCATGTACGTATATTGATTCACAGGTGTGGAATCTAGAATTTCATCGTCATGGTATATTTCATTCGTTCATGTAGGAACATCTGGAAACAAGTACTCATATTCAACTAACCCTGTTTTAGTTCGTTCTTTTCTTGTTGCTTGCGATGTTAAAATTTCTGCTCCAGATTATTCCTAATGTCTGAATTCCGACGATTGGTTATCCCAACGTCACTACAGTCGAAGTGTATTCCATCTCTTAAATCCTCACCCTGTGGGACAGGCTAATTAAACTGACTGTATGATAAGCCTGGATATCTCTATCAACATACTCCTTTACCATATTTATAAGGCAAGATTGTTTTTATTTATGCCTTATATGAGTATTGATGATATAATTTAAATCACGTGCTTTCTTTTCAACTGAATAAGGACTATACTACTTATCACGAAGATGATTTTGTGGCATAGGAAAGAGAGCCATATATCTAACACCAGGCTGAAAACTCCTTTGCTTTGTACTTTTGTCATATCTTACTTTCATTTTTGACTGAGCAGAGTGCATATTAGTTCTTGCAACCATCCAAGCATTATACAACTTGTATTTACTATTGGAAATATAATCGAGAAGATTAATTTATATATATTCTTTTGAAAGAAGTATTTTTTTTTAAAACTTCAATGGTCCACAGACAGTATGACCAAACACTAGTACAAAAGGATTGAATCCTAAAGACTTTTGAACATATTCCCTAAGAGCAAACGACAGTAAATGAACACCTTAATCTTTTCCTAATCTTTTCCAGTACCAAAACAATATGAAATGACTCATACTTTTCAAAGTTTGATGACATCTTTCTAAAGCTCCTTGACATTCAGGGTGATAGGCAGAAAATTTGAATTGTTGTATGCCTAATTCATGTATAACTTGCTGGAAACTTCCACAAATAAAATTTGACCCATTATCAGATTGGATTGGTTTTGGCAAGCCAAACAGATTTTAAAAACAACTTTATCAAGGCTTTTACTATTTTTTCAGTTGTAATATTCATCAAATGAATTGACTCTTTGAATCTTGCTGTCGCACACATTAAGTAGTGGTTGCCCGACTGTTTCTTAGGCAAGAGACCGACACAATCTACCATTATTTTGCGAAATGGTTCTTCAAATGTATGAATATTTTGCAGGTGAGCTTTTGATATATTATAATTGTGCTTTAATTTATCATTTGACAAGTGTGGCAAGAATTGGAGTATTTACAATTGCTTTTAATTTTTGGCCAAAGAAAGTAATTAAAATTCTTGTCATACGTCTTATTGATTCCTAAATGACCAGCCGAAGGAGACTCCTTGGTGAAATTAAGAATTTCGTGTCTGTACGATTTTGGAACTACAATTTAATAGTTCACCGGATTCTCGTTGCAGCAGGTACCTTAGATGGTCTCTATATTCTCAAAAGAACAACATGTTTAATAACATAACAAATAGTTATTTCTGTGGATTAAGTTTCACAAATAAAACAAACAGGATATCTCATCATATTTTCCTTTTCGACAAGTGAGTTTCGTTGTCACCCTGATTAGAATTAAGATAATTCGTAGTTAAAAGAAGTGCAATGTGTTCAATATCTTCTGATTGGTCCACGAGGGGTAAACGTGACATCATCAAAAGCCTGACCAATACATGTGCCAGCTAAATTGATTTCTTTCCTGAATAACATTATTCTCAAACGTTGCCTTTGCCATAACTGTGGTAACTGCACAAGCTGGGTATAAATCGGGAATTTTTTTCTCAATACGATGGACTTTCTGATCTAAACAAGGCTTGTGAGTTACAACCACAACCTTATCTCAAGCTAGGTCATTGATTAGTAATAAATGATTACCCTCAGTGAGTAATGAATACATAATGAATACACTGTTCTGCCTGTCACGGGTCCTGAGACTTAGTCTGATAACATATTTTCACAATGGAGAGGAACATTAACAACGCCGCACTCTACTCCCTGAATAAAAACACTTTCATTAGAAGAAGACTTCCCAGAAAAAGACAAAGAAGATGATGAAAATAAAAATAAAAATGAGATGCTCCTTTGTCTCTTAAATTTGAATAAGGATATAATTGGCAAATCACCTATGAGTGATATGGAACCCTTAGACATGCATGATTCGTAATCATCCATAATAAAATCAGACTGGAGTTTGTTTGATCCAACAAATGAATTGATTTCAATACATGACTTGACCTCTTAGAAAGTAGAGCATTTGGAATAGGTCTGTCTCGATTCTGATGCTTTTTTTAAAAATTGTAGTAATCATAAATAACGCGCCCTTTCTTCTTGCAATAGGTGTACGTAGGTAGAAATAAAGAGTTCTCATCAATCTTATCAGAAACTTAATATCTAAACGTTGTGCCAGTTTTAAATTTGGAGGTGTTCGTGTTAAACTGTATCTTACTGGCAATTTCATCTTGTTTCCGATTGTCGTAATTTCCATACAGAGTATTCTCAACCGGTACCATTTTTCACGAAGAGATCGTCCCTTTCGGCGGCTACCTTCATTTTCTTAAAGCCTTGGTTTCCAACCTACAACAAAAAGTATAAATGTTTAAAAACCAACGATTCAAGCAAATTCTTAAATCAGCTTAAATATTTATCTTCAATGGTCCTTTCTCGCTGATAAATAAGACAAACTATGCAGCGCTGATTTAAATAAATTTGAATTGATAAATCAAAAATGAAGCAATTACTATCAAAGTGTCATAACGTCTTCAAAATCGAAGATAATTCAGCTAACATTTGTAACTTTAACAAACCCAACGAAACTATAGCGATAACATTTCATAACTTCTAACAAAATGTTTGAAGTATTCAGGCCAATTCTTAAATCGTCTCATTTGATGAAAAACCTTATTCAGTCTCTAAATGGGCATCAACTAGTCAAATGAGTCATCTTCGTTACAACGGCAACGTAGAGAAAGGTATTTTGCTCGATCGCTTTTGTACTGCACCCAGGACTTTCAAATCTATAAACGTATTCAGATGTATTAAGACTAACAAGTCTAAAATTACCTGTATTGAAAACGATAATATATAAATAAATTTAAGCTCTTCCTCGGCAATACACACTCCTTTAACTATTGATATGCATGAAAATAACATAAAGATTAAACAAAGTTCAAAAATCCTTAAATTGTTCCATAAATTTTTCCAACTCATTTCTGCGTTCTTAAACACACAAAAACGAAAACAAACTAAACAAAATTTACTCCACGTACTTCATTCAAACTGGCTTCAATTCTCCATCAATTACATTTTTATGAAAGTTTTTTTTTAAATGTTATAAATTTAGGGAAAAAAGAAACATTATAAAAGTTCATAGAAAGTTTTTTTTTTTAAAGACAAACACAATAGTTTACAGTTTTTTTTACCAAAAGGGAACATTAAAACTAAGACTATTTAACAAACATATAGCATCTCTGAAACGTTATACTGATGCATTGCTTTTAAGGCATATCGCGAGGAATCGGAATATTTCATGGAGGTAAATATCGTGCGTATCACATGTTTATAACGTAATTCGATACAAAAATCAGAATAAAATATTTATTTAAAAAACGGGAAAAGAAGTGGAACACAAGTTACGGTATTTACAATTAACAAATATACTTACATCACAGAAGATAGTTCTACAATTTTCCCAACAAACAAAACATGCCTACTTTTTAGCCAGTTTCATATTGAAATGGTGGGATCAATATTGTTGTTTAGCTATTCAATATTAGCGTAACCAAATCAAGGGCTAGCGACAAATGTTGAAAATTAACGCATCTGCTGGGTGATCGGAGTAAACAAGTGTATGCTGGTATCATTGGTTTATATATTCTCACCCCATCAAAAGAAACCGACTTTAATGAAACAAACCTTGTAGCCGTGTTTAGTAGACAAACTTATTGATTGTTTTTTGCCACATTAGTCGCAGCAGAACTAAGTTTAGCAAAACTGGCAATTAAAAAATAAACAACTAACCTCCAAATAAATAAACATTACCAACAATAGTGTGCTAACGAACGCGGGGTGGGATGCTGGGGCGGGCGGGGTGTTTGCCCTGGGTGCCAAAACCTCTTTGGGACTTCATTTTCGCCCTGAGCCCAATTTACCCTTAATACACCACCGACTGCAAACGTAAAGATTGTTCAACTGGAGATCGTGAGCAATTTCCTTATAATTAAAAAAATAGATGTAATTTCATCATCATCATCATCATCATCATCATCATCATCATCATCATCATCATCCCTTCCCTTTAAGGGCTTGTCAATCAGTTACCTGGATATATTACCCTGTTACAAAAATGTATCTTGTAAATGCATTTATCTGTTTATTTTGTCATTATCTTTCATTAAAATATTAATAAATTTGATAAAGAAATAAAGAAAATACAAGTTGTTTACACACGCACATTTCTTCTTTTCACAAGTTATTTTACATACCGTTGTTTTGGACTGAGTGTTCGTGTGACCAAAATGTTATGTAAGTTCATGTTGTAAATGCAATATGTTTTGTCAGTATCTTTCTTTCTTTTTTAAAAAAAGAATTGGATCCACAAATAAAGTAAATGCAAGTTCTCCCCACAATTTAGTATTACCTCTATTGCTACGATCAAACTTAAGATGTCGAGATAAAACCTTAAATGCTTAGATTAATTTAAGAGTAAAGATTTGACTGAGTTTCCAATGACTAACTCCTTTTATAAACAAGCATCATTGTTTGTAACCATCTATTAAAAGTCTCAAACGGTATTTGCCGGTGTTTGCTTTTGGTATAACGGTACCAATTGCGCATGACCAGGTGGGCGGTGCATAAGGTGTAGGGTCCATTGCAGTCCAAAGTAAACAACAACATGAGCTTTGATTGGTGGATTATGTAAGAGTTGTACTTTCTGTTAGGCTTAAAAAAAAGGTTAGCCTCTTGGCAACATGTGAATTTATGCTAATTCCTAAATAGATCAAATTTTGTATTTTTTTATGATTTTTTGAAAATGTAATACACATGACTGAAAATAGGTATGTTGTGACTAGATAACTCATACCCCTGTCTAGTTCCAGCAGAGTTATCTCTCTTAAATGCAATGGAGTACCTGGTTTTGTCATTGTCAAATTGACAATCTAACATTGTTCTCTATAACAGTGTGTGAGATGCATGCTAAATTAGGATAGAAAATATAGTTATCTTTTCAAATATTAGCATTGAGGTCTATGGAAAAACAATTGGTACCGTGATACCTTTTATTGTTCACATTGCTTGCGGTGTGACTAAAGTGCGAAAAGTTACGAAAGTGCGAAAATATATGCCGTGTTGAAAGAATCGACAACAGAGATTTTAGAGGCACATTTAGCTCACGTCCTGACTCCAGCTTTAGAAACCAAATTCAAACGTTTACAGCAGCTTCGAAAAATATATGATGGAAATGATAACGAAAACCTTTCATATTACTTACTTATTTAAATTAAAATGTCGGGAAAATGCTTTTGATACAACTTTTAGCGGGAATTAATTGTCTTTTTAGGAATTATCAATTAAAGGAAACCGTTTCTTTAATAGATAACAGTTAATGCACATTTAGACATATAATAACTTTGGTGAATAAATAAGCTTAAATAATCATTTTAAATCAACTTTTTTTCTTCTTGGACTACATTAGATTTTCGTAATTTTTCGCAACTTTTCGTATTTTATTCATACCCCATTGATGCTTTGTTAGAACCTCAACCGGAAGCTTGCACGTGGCGAAATTGACTGTAGCAAACATGGATCGTTTCTTCTTGGCGTTTTTGGGCAGCCTTTTATTCTTTGTGCTCGATGTTCAGGTTTTATCTTTAAAACAATACTTAGCATGATCAGTATAGCAATGCATGTTAGTTACGTGGTATAAATCTTTTTCAGTTAGATTAATTTGTTGAGACGAAAACTTGGTCTTTGAACTAGGCCCAGCTAGGATGCTGGGATTTTGCCAGTTTTGGTAGAACATTTATCTATTTAGAAATTCACATGGCTTAAGTTGTACTAGACAACGCCTGACTTATATTTGATAAACTAAATGAATTTAGTGTTCTGTGTTGGCGATAAATGTGTCGATATATTGCCAATTTTGCATCCCCGCATTTTTCATTATATGTCTAGGGAATGCCTATTTTAGTAAGGCCGCAATTAAAAATATCTTTGTTTCCCCTTACCCTACCCAACAATTTGAAGTTGGGTAGGTAGGTAGGCTAATAATTTTTTTTTCTCATGAAATTCATGACACTATAAACTGACACATAGGAAACAGAAAAACGATAAATTCAACTTTAATAATAATACTGAAATACAGTAACTCATGAACTGAAATACAGTAACTTGTGAACAAGTTTAAAATGTTTTATAGACTAGATTAGTTTTTGATAAGGGCTATTCCAATAAAAATACTCCCTGCAGGCATTGGCCAGGGTACCAATTTAACAGATTTACTCAAATTTTGAAACATATATTAAATGAGAGTAATTTCAATGAAATATAAAGATACACATGTAAAGGTGCAAGAAGTGTTTTTTTCCGAGTTTTTGAGGAGTGTTGGGTTAAGGTAGATATTTGCTGGAATAACCCTTAGTATTTTTTCTGACTAGGTCAAATGTATAAAAATGTTTTAAAATAATTAATAAAAGTATTTTAAAAGTCTTGAGTATTCTTTCTGACTAGTATCATTGGGTTCAATATATAATGAGATTTAACATATTTGCAAGACCTGTCAAAATGCACAAATATAAAGTTAGACATTGATTAGTGTCTCAAATATGCAGAAACATGTCAATAAAGTAATGTCAGAACACTAAATACATGTAGAAATCTAACTAACAAAAAAGAAACAAACAATGCAAAACATCATTTTAAATGTCACTAAGAGCTGCCAGGTGGTTAGTTTTTAACTGAGTTTCGTTTTGGAATGTCCTTTCCAGATGCTAAACATTGCTGGCACACTGGTAGAACAGTACGGAATCTTCCAGTCATTTCCTGGGATTTTTCTGCTCCTATGGCTCCACAATGAGCACAAATATCTGGTCTGCCAATGTTGCTGGCATAGTATGGGAATTCAATGTGTACAGCACAAGACAATTGTAGTCTTACAAACACTGTTCCCTGTAGGATGTCTCCTAAAATATTTTTAATCATGTTTATGTATGTCTTTAATGTTTTTATTGTCTGCTTTTGTTTTGTATGTTATATATGTATAGTTTTTGCTATATTGTGTATGCTCTGTGTTTATTGTCGGTCAAAGCTTAAACATTTGTACTTGACAAACAGACTTTAAATATATTATTAGGAAGGCAGTAAAAATTCTAGAAAGATTGCAGTTGTCAGAGGGTGCATGAATTCATTTCTAATAACTGTCAGACAGATGTTTGAAAATAACATTATTTCATATAAAAAAAATTGTTTATACCAGTGAAACGCTCAGCATTTGTGTCCTTAAGTTGTGGTAGCTTTGTTGCCACGGAAGTAGACATTAAAACAGAAAAGGCAGTCCGTGCAGGTGTAGACCAGCTAGCTGGTCTCTAAGCCTTTTTTTTACTTTGACTTGACGGCTTTTGAGACCAGCCGTATTCTGCATAACACTAAATGGTACTTTTCCGTGCGTCATAACTGCGTACGATAGGATGCACGCTATTAATTGAGTGTTCTAAAGGATTTAACGCAGTGGATCATTAGAAGAGGGATTATACTTACCGTCTGGATACAAAGGTTAGTCTAAATAAATTTATTAATCAATAGCGTGCAGTCCAATAGTTGGCAATTATGTTCACGAATGTACCATATAGTGTTAATGCAGAATAGGTTGGTCTCAAAAGCCGTCAAGTCAAAAAAAAAAAAAAAAAGGCTTAGAGACCAACTAGCTGGTCTAGTGCAGGTGGTGCTTGTTGATTTTCTGTACTAGTAGTAGTTGAGGAAACATCATTCAACCCAACACTTTCATCACGGGTCACCGTAAATGTAACATATTTCAGTCGCTGATTAAACTCTTTCACCACATGCAGACCTTCGTGAAGGTCTGGATGAAAAGTCATCGTTCCATCCAGTTTGTCTGATAAACCCGCATTTCGCGATTACGTTTACACATATAATGAAATCTTCGTATTTTCTTTTGCCGGCCATGCCGGTCATGATGCTTTTCCTATCTAACTTAAACACCTTGCAACAAACGTTTTTCGCGCGCTAGTGACATCGATTTTGTTGACTGCATGAAAATACGGATCGCACAACGAAACGAAACGAAAAAACGAACTTTTGAACAAAACGAAAAGAAAAAAATACTATCGCAAATTTTTCAAAAAAAATTTTTTCAGTCGGCGGATTTTAAGAGGGTCGGTCGGGTAAGGGGAAACAAACTTAATTTTAATTTTGGCCTAATAGAAGTACCCTCACTTCGTGGACCGGGTTTTAACATGACCCCATGGGTATCAACGGAATAGTGGTGTGAGATGCACACCCAGCGTTTTTCCCGCCTATTGTAAAAAAAAAATTTTAAAATTTGAACATATTCGTCGTATATAAATTAAATACTCATCAACTTCATGCTTAAATTTCTCCTTATCATTATAATTTATAGAAATAAATGTGAAATATCATTTACCTTCTTTTTTTATATTTTCTTTTGAATCTTCCACCATATTTATGTGCTGGCAGCCAACATTTCAACTTTGAAATTCTGTGTGGATTTTATAACCAATATATAGATCTTTATGAAACTAAAAGAATAATAAAAAAAAGATTATATGTCTGCCTCATCTGGTTAAAAAGTTATGAATAAAAATCTGCATAAAATACCGTGATTTTCTTCTAAATTGTCAAATGCATAAATGGCCAAATTAAGTAGTTGATATTATTGAAACTAACTGCAGTTTAAGTCTGTAACTTTCCACATCTCTTATATTCTATACAGACTTTGCTCAATTTATCTTGGAACTCAGTTATCTGAAATAATGATGTAGCAGACCTCCAAAATTAACTATCTTCACTGAATTGGTCAATGGCAAATACAGCCATAAATATTAAAAATTAAATATCTTGACCATTTATTTATCAATTTTTAACATTTTAAAGTGTATTGTGTTCAGATTGCTGTAAACTAATGATTCTATATTTTGAGGATTTAAGACACTTTATTTCTAACATCTCCCCAACCCCTGGGCAGAACTCGAATGATGTCAACATACAACCACACAAAAAAGTAAAATCTGCACTGTGCAGAAGAGCACAAGCAATAACAATATTTTTATTGAACTGAAAAAGGCATGTTATAGCAAATTCAATAACAATGTGTCCTGTCTGTTTGGAAAATCCCCAGTCAGCTTTACATATGAAAATCTCAGTCTGATGCCGCTTAAAGTTCAACTACTGAAAAAAGATCAGATATTACGTCTCTCCAAGTCATGGGTTGCACTGCGATTAAGAAATAAAAAAGCATCCAATTCAAAAATAGATTCAAAATTTGCTCCAGCAGCAGCTCTCACCACATGATGTATCTCCTTTTGCAAATTTGTATGCCCAAGATCATCTTGACACAAGGCTGAACAAATCTTTTCAGAAAGTTCTTGAATTTGATTCGAAGTGACAGGAAATTTACTTTTAAGCTGATGGAGCTGGATCAAAAACTTAGCTGATGACATCTTGCTCTTGATGCTCAAGGGCTATTTTTCTCCATTTGCCCTTTTTAATCAACCGTCTAGACATAGGTCTAGACATATGGTGGAAGTCCTCATTCTCTGTAAAAGTGCAAAACAGCACAGTTAATAATTTATAAGACCAGTGCAATATTTGGAAAACTGAATTTTTTTCTTCCAGTTTGAAATATTAATCAAAATTGTACGTTATTTATTTTTGTATACTATAGATTGAGATCTTCAGGTCCTAGAATTTTATGTTTTAACTTTGTGAGCACATGTTTTTTTTAACCCCAAAAAATGTTTTGATATGTTGATACATAACACCAATTGACATGGATGGAAATGTTTTTTTTTTTAAATTTACATAGTAAAGAAAGCAAACAAACATACAGAGATTAATTACTATTGGTATATGATAATTAATTTCCCAGAGATACCAACTAAAAATAACAAGGAAACTTCGACCAAGAAATATTTAGATACAGAAGGGATAACATCGTAAGAGAGAAACCAACTTCCTGTTTATAAACGTCCAATAAATGTGAGGAAATGAGCAAAGAAACAAGCATTACACAAAATATTTATGAACAGAATGATTAATTATTCACACATTGTACGAATTCATCGAATCAATATAGGTAGTTGTTATTTATTAAAATTAAACATTCTCGCAACCTCTGAATGCAGGATAGGTTAACACATGGTAATTGTAAACTTCCTTTCACAGTATACGCATACGTTTTATTGACAGTTATCTTATTAAATCCATTAAAATTTTAAAAAAAGAAACGTGCTGTTGCAATTTCTTACAAAGAGACCAAAATCTGGATCACTTGTCGATGTGAAATCTGCTATTTAATTCACAATCACCTCACAGCGCGACTCGAAATATTTGAATATGACCTTGCGATTTACACTCTTGTGATTGGCTGCCTATAATGCGATCTCGAAGCCATGCATATCATTCGATTCAGCGAAAATTGGGCTTTCCAGTGCATACAGGTATCATGTATTAGTTTTTAAAAATATCCCAGATATTTTGCGGGGAAAAGGAACCTATTTTTTTAATGCTTACCAAGAAAATTTAATTTAAACATGCACATTTCAAACTTGTATGAAAATGAAGACCGTTCACTGCTCTACAATGTGGTGCTATATTTAGGTCTTGACCCGGCTTCTGCTGTTGACGCTATAACCACTAGACCACCGGAGTGGTATTTGTATAAAAAGTCTAGTTTTGGAACATCAGCTGTGGAAATCATCATTATCAGTTAGAAAATTAAAATATGGCAGACATTGTTGAAGTGTGGAGATTTAATGCTTGTTGCAGTTGGTTTATAAACATTTCCAATATACAAATTTGGTAGCAAAATAAAGCTTGGAATATACCAATTTTGATGATATATGATGCATTTATTTAAATTGCTAAACATTTAGTCAAATAATGGAAGCTAGAGTTTTGATGTACTCGTAAAAACCACATGTACATCTCGAGATCTTTCAGCCTTTAAATTCAGTCCTAGTCAATATCAGCACATTTTTCCATCCAAGCTGCTAGTCGAATTCTTTGAACTTTCCGTCCAGCTGTTGCATTGTGTTTTTTTTATGTACTCTTGTAATTACAGCAGGCCCATCTGGTTTTTTTTTTACCACTGAATTCTGTCATTGTAAATTATAAAGTAATCAACATATTCTTCCACTCGGTAGGTTGCAAAGTAAGACTGGCAAATCCTTTAATTTGCCATCCAATTATTTGCATGCATACAGAGGACTCCTGCATGGGTGATTTTCTGCATCCCAGATCAAAATTTGAGTAATTGGCGTTTCCAAGACCTCTGGTACGTGTCCATAGATACATTCCAACTAAATGCAATAGGTTATTGATATCTGCTCAAACATCCATCTTGCATACCTGCTGAAACAAGTTTATGGACCAAGTTGTCAACAGTTTTGGTCATTGACATAACATGTAAAACATACCCCACCCCACTCTTGCCATAACCCATTTTATTTTCTAGCTTCGTATCACTTATACACAGCAAGCTGTTTGCCAATGGTGACACGGATTGGAACAAAATCATTTAAGGCAGTAATATTAGCTTATATGTAACTTTGTCCTTTGGAATAAAACAGTTATGGTTAGCTGATTGATTTCTTTTCAATTCACTATGTCATATAAAATGCGCCTTATCAAGTCACATTGTCACATGAAACATCCCTAGTTGTTACCTTGCCACATTTTTAAATAACCCAGTTTACTTACCATGCCACATTAAAGAACCCTTGTCAAGGTACCATGTCACAATAAATAGCCCTCATCAAGTTACCTTGTTCTATATAACAATTCTTATCCAGTTACCTTGCCACATAAAACAACCCATGCAAGGTAGTGGATGATTATGGAATGAGATGAGCTGCTCTTTTTTTTCCATTGGTACAGACTGCTTCATCAGTCAAGTGGATAGAGCATCCATCTGGTATGTAGGCAGTCATGGGTTCAAACCCAGGTTGAGTCATACTGTAGACTTGTACAAATGTTTCATGTAGCTGCCTTGCTTGGGGCTCAGCCTTATGAGGTAAGTGTTAGGCCTGGTCGGCCTGATGTCAGGATAATGTGACTGGGAGACATGATGCTACATGTCTATGACATGATGCTCCAAGTGGTAGACGTCACTATAAACTGTAAGCGATATGACTAGAGAATTGCTAAAGCTATGTTAACAATCCAAATTGGTCGTGTTGAATGGCTCAGATGACAGATAAGAGGGTCTTTATCTGCAACACTATGAATGTCCACCATGATAGAACATGGGACCATTTCACCCAAAAATTACAAACACGTGATTTAGAAACCTGAGAATGATAGAAATTGCTTGCAAGTAAAAGAGAAACAAATGGTAGTAAGACTAGTTAGTTGTCACTGGTGGTCGTCTCTGAATGAATTTGAAGTAGTGGGATACCTTCTTTACTTTTTAAAAGATGACATGTCCTTTACTATAGTTGTTGCTTTTTCAGTATCTGATCTAAATAAATTATCAACGCCTGAATTTGAGAGTTCTGTATTTATTTTGATTCCAGGCAGGAGAAACCACAGTTACGCATGAGGCTTTCTTTGACATTGCTGTAGGCGATGAGAAGCTTGGAAGAATAAGGATTGGTTTATTTGGAGAGACTGCTCCCAAAACAGTAGCAAACTTTGTCCAGCTGGCAACTGGAGAGCATGGTTTTGGCTACAAAGACAGCGTATTCCACAGAGTGATTCAGGACTTTATGATTCAAGGTATTTCCATAAGAAATAAGATCTTTGTTCTTAATAATGCATAGTCAGATGTATACCTACAGTACTTATAATGTTATTGACCCAGGCTATATCCTTGTGAAAACGTTTTTATCTTCAAATGACAATTGTGATTTTATCATTGAATAAGTCACAAATAAATATTTCCTTAATTTTTTTAGAAGTTGTTGATGGGATCTTTTCAGGTTTTTCATAAATAATGTTAGCTTGGAAGAAATATCTTAAATGTGTACAAGTTTATCCGTGTGTGTTAAATTGTGATGAAAATTGTTTTATATATTGCATGTAATGTTGAATGAGTATATTATATGCATCCATACACCAAACATATACACCTCACCGTTGTAAACTGAAAGAGGCAAAGACAACTGCATCAGTAGTGAGGGTGCATGATTAAGAAGATAAATGCATATGAGTGGATGTGTTAGCAGCCATCATTGATAAGCAAGAAGTAAACTCGTTTGTCTTGTTATCTAATGGATTTTAATATTTTTAGATCTTGGTAATGAATAAAATAAAGACTGACAAGGAATACTCACAAATTTATGTACGAGTAAAGATAGAGTTGCCTCCATTTCAAGATTAGACCAATGTGTATTCATTTTTTTTAAAAAAATCATAGTATTACACCCATTCATTTAGGAGTCGGTCACATTGATATGTTTGCACGTTTAATTGTGCAAGATAGTAATTTTACATGTCAATATTTACTTCCTTCTCAATAGCACGTGGCACATGACTTGCTTTGTGCAGGAACACTACAACTGGAAAGCAAGCAAATTAATGGAATGAGAAAAGGATACGTGTTTTATGAGTTATTTTTTTATATCACACTGTAAATTTAAATGAACAATCTTAAGATTAGTGACTTTATGAATAAATTAGTCTGATCATCCACCTGGATGTCACTTTGATGTCGGCATCTTTCAGGTATTGTTATCGGCTGGAGACAAATATTGTGTTAATTAGCATGCGTTTCATCATGTCAGTGGACACTGAAGGCCTCAGTAGTCATCAGAGTAAAGCCAACATAATATACAGAGTAAGTACGAGTTATTGCAACTTTTTGTGGTTTTAGTTTCTTAGTATCCTCTTCTCACTAATCATTAGACATAAAACTAAGCATTCTTTTGTTGAAATGTCTGTATGATCCATTCATAAATGGCTGTTCTGTGCCAAGTACTCCAGATATCCCAGTACTAAGTTCCCCAATAAATTAGACAAGTCTGTCCCATATTCTGATTGAGTTTCCCATCAGTAACTGGCAGAATCTTTGTAAGATAAAATCTTGGGCTGACCAACAAAATGCTTAATTTTTATTGTGAATCAGTTATATTAAAATTTGTAAACTTTGTTCAGAGTGAAACACATCATTTATGATGGTGGAGTAAGCTATTTCTTTTGTATTTTACTATTTACCTGTAAATAGCACACGTCCTTCGTGGATAAATTTATGCTGTCCGTTATGGACCTTTCTTTTCCTTATGCCTAGTGAATTTTGCATCAGTGGTTACATTTATTGAGTGGTAACTATGAGATAGTTTAAAAATTAGGCTCAGCTATGGAATTAGAGTCTACAAAGTCCTAAATGATAATGACTACCCCTCAGTATGGCCTGTATCAATGCTAACATGGAAATAGCGTGATCTCTACTCCTAAATACTAGCTGTATCAGCATGGGGCTTGCAATACAAAACCTAGTTGGTTCTGAATGAAAATTGTGCCAGTCGTACATTAGTTATATTTGCCATGGCAGCTGTCTTGAAAATCTTTTCACTACCTCAAATTGGGTAATAATTATGTTCTTTTTAGAAATCAGAACACTTCTTATGATGGCTGCATTGTTGTAAATGAAGAGGGTGCCATTCTGATATATAAAATGTCCAGCAAAGTAGCTATTTTAAAATTGATGTTATTGCTGAAGTTAAATTAAAATAATTTTTAAAAATGGGACTATTGTATTGGAAGAAAAGTTTAAGGATACGTTATTTGTTTCGAAAAGCTGCTAGCTTTGGGCCTGTGCCTTAAAGAATTCTTTGAACACTGAATTGTTGGTAAAATTAAAAGATATGTTGATATTTTAACACCAGAAATGTACAAATACTGATGATCCATTTAATGGGAGTTTGTATCATAATTTTGTAATTAAAAAAATCTCTTTTTTTGCCAACTTTTGTTTCAAATTGGGCTACATATCCTTCTCATATACATCTGCAAGTTATCCAGCATGAGTTAACAAATTGCTTATAATGTGCCCCTATAAAAAGGTGGCATCACTTGTAATACTTGGACCTTGGTTGCTGAATCTGAGAGTTCACTCTGTACTGTACAAAACATATTGTATATTATCAGGTGGTGACTTTAGCAAAGGCGATGGAAGCGGCAGCAAGAGTATTTATGGAGAATATTTTAAGGATGAGAACTTTACACTTAAGCACTATGGAGCAGGATGGATTAGCATGGCCAATGCAGGTATTACTATTGCAGTTGTGAACTAACCATTTTTAAGAAGAAAAAAACAAATGTCCTGTTATTTTCCTAGTACATCCTCTCTACCGCACACACGCACACATGTAAATGCTGCACTCACTTTTTTCTGACTGCCAACTTTGTGTGAAGATCACTGTTGTAAGCAGAAATATACAGAAGGACTTGAAATCACTTTTTTGTAATTATTTAACTACTCTTAGAAATGCACTGCAAACCACTTTAAGACATACATTGCAAACTTGATGCTGGAACTTATAAGCCTTTATATTGATGGTCTCCCATTGGCAGTTTCTTTTTGCATTCAGGAAGGGACTCGCTTTTCTGTTCTTTTTATCCATTTATATGTTATCTACCCTAATAGATGCATCACATCATCAGTCGGTATTGTTTATCTTGTGTGCTGGGTAAGAAAAGTTGTTATATGTTTTATTTTCTCATGTGCAATGCTGATCCTACTGCAAGAGGGCTTTACAAATTCACTTGTCTGATACTTGGAACACACTCAAATTTTACAGGAACAAGTTCAAGTTTGCCCATGTAGAATAAACTAAATTGCCAGAGAAAGAGGTCACATTCAGTTTGCAAGTTTCATTTTCTGTGATCTCGACACTGTACTTTTATCACCACTCTGGTAGCCTAGTGGTTAGAGCATCTGTCTCAGATGCAGTTCTTGGGTTTGAACCCCAGCCAAGTCAAACCAAAGACTTACAAAAATGGTGCAAACATCTGCCTTGCTTGGAGCCCAGCATCAAGAGGTTAGTGTCAGGACTGGTCGGTCTGGTTTTAGGATAATGTGACTGGATGGGACATGCACCACATTTCTGTTCCCAGTGCTTTACATCACTATAAACTGCCACACTGCATACATCATAGCATTTGTTGCTATATCTGTAAAATTATTAAAGCTGCATTAATAAATCTATTTTTGACACAAAGCATTTATATAATACAATCCATCCATGCATTACAGTTGTGGTCAGAAATGAATCGTGGTCACTCGTAGCAGAGGTCACTTGCACAATTTTTTACTGAACTTCTGTGTTAAAAAAGGCATTGTGTTACAAAAAGTGCTTCTTCCATCAACGAAGTGTCACCCTTGCTAAAAGTGCCCTTCTTTCCATCCCATTGTAAGAAATTTATGCTTGTAATAAAGTCCATACTTTAGACTTGCTAGTATATAATCTCTTCTGCAATAAAATTAAAAAATCTAAATGTCTGTTTTTAGTTAATCGATTTTTGAGCTTTGCTTTCTTCATTCCAGGCCCAGACACCAATGGCTCTCAGTTTTTCATCACAATTGTACCAACCCCATGGCTTGATGGACACCACACTGTATTTGGGAAGGTCATTGAGGGAATGAAGGTCATCAAGCAGATTGAGAAAACCCCAACAAACTCCTCTGATTGGCCTGTCAACTCGGTCAAAGTTATAGATTGTGGGGCAGTCAAGGTTGATACACCCTATGATGTTTCAAAAGAGGGTGTTGAAAATGATGTGTAGTTGCCAGATTGAGTAGTACTAAAACTCTATGTGCGAATGGTTAGAGTCTCATCTATGCAAGCTGATGTATAGGAGGTTCAGATATCACTTTCAATAGTGGAGTTTTTTGTTACAATTTTTCGTATTTAGTAGCGTTGACATCATAGCAGATGCCAATGTTAAAACGCTGGCTTCTGCAATATCCTTCTTAAATTTGCTAATTCTCTGTTTTTTGATTGTGCAAATACTGCCTTTTTTTGTATTTTATAATTTTCTTTCCGTGTAGCTGTATTCAAACAATAGTTTTGTGGTTTATACATTTATGCAAGTTTTCATCATCTCGTGAAGTTTTTGTATGTCTAACAATTGTTTTTGTTACACAAACATTTTTTCTTCAAATTGTGCCAAATATTAGAAAACGTTTACACAGATTTTCATGAGATATAAAATGTATGAAGCAGGTTAGTTGATAAAGCTGGAGACAATTGGCTTTTAGCTAGTGGCTTATTATTTCTGATAATGCGATTATTTCTTATAAATGGATGGTTTATCGTCCTATTAATTTATGATTACAACGACTGTCCAGTAAATATTCATATGCTATAAATGTTTATGTTGCATATTCCCAGGAATATGTGGCTTTTTGTGCACACCTTTTACTGGTTTTATAAGTTTACAGCTCTTTAAAAGTTAATAAAATCAAAGCGAATAAAATGACAAATTAAACTATGTTGACACTAAAGTCCAGTACTATATAAAGATGAACAATTACAGTCATACAATCCAGGTTTATAAAATATATTCAAACAATTAAAAAAAAATAGATAAATTAAAGGAATGTAAACCAATATTCTTTTATACCTAAAAACTTGGACCATTCATTTATAGATAGTTCTTTCTTTTATTGAATTATTCTGGATTAAAACCATTATTAAAATTCCAATTAGACTAAACAAATTATAAAATTAAATGAATGGATCAGTGAACTATCTTTTTATATAGAACAATGAATGTAACATCAGACTTTTATGTTCAGAAAAATAATTAAAGCCATAAATCGATGTTCAATGAAAGTAATTAATGAAATACTGCTAAGTAATTTTCCTGAGGAATGTTTTCTTCCATGTTTTAGATTAAAATGAAAAAATTGATGTTGTGACGTGTGGCTGAACAAAGAAATTATTCTCTTAGTTTATGATGTTTAAACTTAGCAAAATGTGTGCAGAATGATAACAAGACATTTGCCTGTCGTCATTATCAAAAATAATGTGACCAAATTTTTTAAGTTATTAATCAGCAAGAAAGTAGTTTTGTACTTGAAATTTGAGTTAGCAGTACAAAGTATTAAACATTGAGAGTTCGAATTTCATTTTATGTGTAGGGATGCATTTCACTGAGTGTCCATTTCAGAATGGAAACAAGAAAGTTCATTGTGTAAAGCTCTCCGATGAAGTTAAATCCCATCAAAAATATCATCCAAATTCTTTTCTTTTTTGTCACCTAGCAAAATCAAAACTTGTTGTTCTTTTTGTGCCATGTTGATGATATTTTTATGTGCAAATTTTGCCTTTTGCTTGCATATATCTTTAACAGTGCAAATATTATATTGCTTTTTATACCAATATAAATACAACTTTTGTGTATCATTGAGATTTACAGTTGCGTACTACAGCGTGATAATCCTTTTGTCATGTGCTCATTTTAATTAAATATTTTATGCAGCTGGTCTGATTCTATGCAGCAGATTATAAATTTATGTAGTTCAATTTAAATACATTATTTTACTGTTGCAAATCAAAAAAACACAACAGGCCAGCAGAATGGTCATTGAAAAATACGTATTTTTAATGTGTTCTCCATCACATACTTAGTCACATTAACGTTGGATATTAATTGAAATATTTTTTTTATTAAACCTGTATCTAACTCAATACATTGGTAATTATTGAAAAGATCGTTTATGATAACAATACTGTATTACTTGTGAAGGTACCTTATACAACGATATACTATAAGGAATACCATGGCACAAAAAACGGGTATTTAATGCAGAGCAAGGTTCCCTGTCATAATGGACTATTTCACAGCAAAAAACAGAACTGGGTATTTAATACTGTGAAAACAGATGATAGATTCTTGTAACTAAAACAAATTTTTGTAGCAATAATATTGTGTATACTTGCTTTTAAGTTGAGTCAAGCTGTAAACAACAAAGATTCAGATCTGCTGCTGCATTATGTGATGGCAGATCTGGGTTAGGCACTTTGCAGTTGGACTTTTCTTATTTTTTAAAAAGTATATATCATAGATCTAAATTCTATCATATTTTAGGCTTCATAATTACACTTGTATCGTATTTGGAACCATGTTGTAATGAGATATCAAAAGTTAGGTTTGTTCCATTCATCTTCACTATTCAGTGGTTATTGATCCACTCCATTTCACAACTGCCATTGTCATATACAAGTAGATCTTAAAAGTGTGTTGGGAAAGTTTTTATTCCGATATTATCAAATTATTTTGTGAGAAACAGGTAGCATGCTTATATACATTTTTGTAAACCCATTTTATTATCATGGCCATTATTGTGTATAGTTTATACATTCTAGTACTATGCAAACAGAACCTGTCCAGTTTTTATGTCCTTTGAAGTATTTGAATTTATACAGATGTTAACTTTTAGCTTTTTATTCATTTTCAAAGAAATAAAGTTGTGAAATATCAGTGACCTTAATTCAGTGTTTTATGTATATACAGAAAACAATAAATTTACCGCTACCATTTTCTGCTGTAACATGATACTTAATTGATTGAAATTATGTGTATAAACGAAACGAACATGAGCAGCACGGACAACATTTTGACTTTAAAAAAAAATTCTTGAATTGTAAAAAAGATCATTATCTTTGAAAGGTCTTTGTACTTATTGAAAACTACCTAAAATTTTCTAACTCCTACAAATATTTTGATAAAACATTTTTTTTTTCTTCCAAAAATTATTGAATAAATAAAATGGGATGAAATTGGGTGGCTGAAATGACACACAACACCAATGTTTGCCAGATAGATGCAGTAGCAGCTGATGTGTACAATTGATTGTTGAGACCTGAAAGCATAAAAAAAACCTGTAGAATATTGACATTTGTATTAGCAGTTCTTTTTCTACCTGTGCTAACCGCTTCAATGGCCTAGTGGTTAGATCGTCCGTCGCGGAATCTGGAGGTTGTGGGCTCGATCCCTGGTTGAGTCGTACCAAAGACTTAGATAAATGGTTGTTACAGCTGCCTTGCTTGGCGCTCAGCATTAAGAGGTTAATGTTAGGACTGGTCAGCCTGGTGTCTTGATAATGTGACTAGGTGAGACATGCTACATGTATGTGGCATGAGCATAAACTGGCACACTGGACATCATAGCAACATGTCTGATTTTTTTTTTAAAGATTCTTTGAAAATCTCTCTCTCTCTCACACACACACACACACATTTAAACTGGTCTGTGAAACAGTAACAACCAATTCGGTTTAAATATATTACTGTGCTTTTTCACTATCATTTAGAGCAGCTGGAATCCATCGTTCCTGATTGTGTTTGTGTTTGTCATATTGGCATTCTGGAGCTCTATTTTACGTCATGGCTTACAGCTCTTGTAATACATATACCTTTACATGATTTTTTTTTCAAAAAAAACAAATTTCGGGTATTACGGAATTTACGGGTAGTTATTAATATTTGAGAATTATTGTCCCTTTTGGTCAAAAAAGAAAATGAAAAATAAAAATCTCACTTTGAAACCACAAGTTCAATAACTAGCATCAGATTAAATCTGCATTTTATAGACAGCGTTGTTTCACTAATACCTCAGAAATGTATTTTATTTCGATATTGAAAAGCTCAAACCCCAATTTATTTTGAATTTGTGAATTTCTTCTTTGTAACAACTAATGTTGCAAGAGTTTGAGCTTAACTTTTTTTTAAAGTAGATTTACTATGCTATGTATCACACCCTTAGTAATTTGTTCAAGGTCAATGTGAAGGATGAGGGTTTTATCAGTGAAGCTGTATACGATATGAGACACATCAGTGTATCGCTTTCAATGTGTTGAGCTTCACATTCAGTGATATTTTCAGGGTCAATGTTTCTATCGATACAGCTGTATGTAATACAAGGATGACGCAAACACGCCAGTTTATCGCTTTCAAAGAACGTGATGTGCGTAAATTATTATGAAAATTAATATCTTTTAGAGACCTTTGGAATTCCAGTCCCACACTTATCTTTAGTAGCCTGTCAAATAAAGCGTTGCAAATTCATGATAGGGAGAGGTATCGTTCGTAACGATATGTTCCGAATGACTTTCAGAAACTGGAAAGTTGTGATATGATTGGTTAATAATAAGGTCAGCAAAACGTGACATCTTATTGGTGTCCATCAAGATTTTCATGTTCGGCTGTGGAGATATAATTTTAATCGGATTGTTGAGCATTACATTACGAGTCGCATTATCAAATCTGGGTTAAGATCGTTGTAGAATCTGCCTAGTAACTCTACAGTTATGTATCAAAGATTTTGGTAAAAGTTCATTGCTGCCCATTTAGTATGTACGCAAAAATCGGGCAAAGCTTGACCCATACCCTCTTTCTGTACAGATTTCACCACCCACCTGTGTACGTACGCTTGACGCCACCACCATCTCCCGAATTCTATAGAACAGTCCATATTTCATCCATGCAAAAAAATCTAGGATTAATAATATTAACGTGTTTAATAAAACAGATAGTTCATTGGCGTTCAATGTCTGACTGCATCAAAGAAATAAGTTGTGCAACTTTGAAAATTTTGTCTAGTGTCCGCTAAAATTAAAATGCCCGAAGTTTCACCCCCACCCCATTTCCATTGTGTACGTACATTATCGGTATATAAAAAAAACATACGCAAGCGTATGGATATGGGTCATAACCCCCCCCCCCCCCCCCACCTCCATGCGTGCATACTAAATAAATTGACGACCGTTAAGGTATGTGTGGATGCGGTAACAGGTTCAGTATATGTGTCTACTGGTATATGTAGCATGTATCCCCAGGTCGGCCCACTTGTTCGACTGTTTCCTAGCCATCTCAATAATGAATGGTGGTGTAAGGTTACAATGTATTAATGAAAACGTATGTCTATAAGGTTACACTGTATTAATGAAAACGTATGTCTATAAATACCTCTTTAGGTAAAGGTACATGGATGTTTGTATGCATGCTTATGGGTGTGTTGGTATGGATATTTGCATGTATATACATATTTGTATATTGATTTACATGTATGTGTGTTTGAAAGCACAAGTGTTTCTGTTTTATTTGTTTGTCTTGTCTATGTATTGTATTTGACTGAAAAAGACTCACGAGTCGAAAGCGCTCGGGCTAGTTAGATACATGTACTTGTTTTGCACTGTTCGTTGTCAGTTTATGTATATATATATACATGGCAACAACACACGCAATCAGTGATTAACACTGTCACCCATCAATTGAAGGTGTACTGGGATAAGAGGAGGGGGGGGGGACACTCGGTGGACGACGGAAACTCGGTTAATGATATATGTGCGACCACATTAGAAAATTAATCATGATTTACCTGAGCAATCAGCAACTTCCAAGAAAGTCTGAATGGCGTTTAAGGGCAGATTGATGACCCAGGGAAGACAAGTGTCTACTAGGAAAGACTAGTATATAGGCAAGACAGGTTGGCATTCCATCTTGCAGTCTTTGTAAAAAGACAACTGGCTTGCTACAACAGAACCAAATGGAGAATATCTCAATAGCCTTCAGTGTGTGTATGTATGGGGGGAATCATGACTGGCCCCTTTGACGAATACAATGGCCAAAAAAAAAAGGTCAAGTCCAAACGAGATCTACATGTGGTACTGCAGAAATAAAATGCCATTGTGTGAAACTTGCAAGAATACATTCGTGGACTGAGAACCCATCAGTCGAGGAGGACATGTTTCTTACTGAATAAGCAGCAGCAACAGTGCGTAGAATCTTCTGGTGGACGCAGTTTGTGATCTGGTCTACAAAGAACGAGATGAGTGAAATGGTACAGAAAGCAAGATCCAACTGTGAGCAAGGACATTACAGGTTAAAATACAAAGTACGTAAGAAATGTCCTGAGTTTCTTTGACGTTTATGGCGTCTCTTCTGAGTAGTCTGGAAACGGGGGAAAAAAGACCGTCGTGTTAGCTGGCGACAGAAAAGTACCTTATATCGAAAGAGAAAAACTCGTATTTCACCACTTGCCTTGTATCGAAAGAGACTGTGCGAGTTTACCTCTTAATAAGAGGGTTAGTTAACTGGATTTAACTGCGTTATCTTGGGAATGACCTCCCTCGATGTTATGAGTTTTTATGACCCGGTGTGAGTGAAAGATAGAATATCAAGAGAACTGGGCATAATTATGGGAAGAAATGACGCAATACGAGCCCCCTTAGACAAGAAAAAACAACAAATTTAATCAAACAAATTAATAGTGGTAATTTCTATTCGACTTATATGAAATCAACAGGAATTAATAATAGTGTCTAATTTGGATTAATTACGTCATCATAACGAGTGGCGAGAAAAGCGCAATGTCCACAACGTATTGCATCACCTTCCTCTCGACTGTGCCAACGTTTCCTATTTCCTCAAGTCTTCTCTTTCCGACTGCCGCGTCTTTCTTGGACTTCGTTGATTTTACTCTCTACCCGTCACTTTCCCCTTTTGGACCTCACTCGTCACGTTTCTTTTTTTTTCAAGCTGTCGAGACCCCTTTCCCTCGGAAAACTGTTTCCGTATTGCTGTTAACTTTAGACATTGTGCATCCAACACTAAACCCTGTCTTTCTCGCAAGACAAACCGGAGTCCCTCCCTTGTTTAACGAGGAAAGAACTATTCTTTTATTAGGCTTTCCCCGGAGCCAATCCTCCCTCCCCCCCCCCCCCTCTCTCTCTCTCTCTCTCTCTCTCTCTCTCTCTCTCTCTCTCAGAAAATTTCGGACTAAAGAAATTCGACCAAGGCTGTCACCCGGTCAGTCATAAGAAGTGTTTTCTTTTCTTTTCTTTTAAATCCTAAGACAAACAATTGGTTCGTCAGTCAGAATCTCTGAAAAGCGTTATATAACTTTTCCCTTTGAAGAATGACTATTTGACACGGTTCAGAAATTTCAGCTGTCTCTTTCTCAAACCCGTTCTAAGATATTCAGTTAATTTGATTGAATCGGAACACATATCAAACAATATTACGAGCTAAAACCTGAAGGAATGCGCCAGCGATAGCTTGTTCAAGACTCTTACGTCGATGTAAATGCATTCAACCAATATGCTTTACGAATAACTTCATGTCATAATCCCGTGTGAAAGCTCCATTCAATTATCAACAAATGCCGCTAACGAGAGGGGGATCGTTTATCTTTCATTTCAGTACTTAAAGCAAGAAAATTACTTCCTTAATTTAATCACTTTAAAATAAAATTAGCAAGCTATTTAAGCGTCTGGCACTTTTATTAAATCCAAACAAAGGATACACTTACTTCTGGAAAATAGCAGTAACATATACCATTTCTCACGGGACACTGAAGAAGTATGATTCCCCGAATAGGCTGGTTCTCATCCTCCACAATATTGTAAGGACTGGAGATTTGTAGATGATGAAAATGAGACTATTATTTAATTTTTTGGTTATAAAGGATGAAATCTAACAAGAGACCAGAGTTGGCTCGTGATTGCTCACTTGACGTCTGACCTCATTTTGTACAACTGAACGTCTTCAAGATGTAGAATCTTTTATCAAATTTGGTCAAATTATATTAGGCAGCATTTTGGAAAAAGTCACTGAAAGTGTTGCTATACTTAGTGACAGCAGTCATATTTAATGGCAGACTAACATAGTTTGGAAACAATCATAAAATAACTTTATGCCAGAATGCTTTCTGTCAAATGTGTTCAAAATCTGCTACGCAGTTTTTTTTTTTAATAAGGTTTTAACTTTTTATAATTTTGGTTATATTGCTGTTGGGTTCTGTTTTAAATAAAAGAAAGAAGAACCATTTAAATGTTGTTAGTAACGACTAAGTTACTCACTAGACAGGTTGCAGAATAGAACCCAGATTGTTATGTTGTTACCTTGTAGTGTCATGGCTTTCCTGGGTTCCGCCTTTGGGAATTGTACGGTCCATAGTTTGGGACATAATATAATGTTAATCGCAAAGTTTTCTTGTTATTCAAGTTCAGCAAGTCTGTAATTTTCGAATATCAGCAACATACAATATTAGAGAATTATCGGTAGTCAAAAATTAATATTTGTGGTGTTACGTTACTTATGTTTTCCTTTCTAGTACAAGAAAATTAGCACCTCACTCAATTTAATGTTCGTTGAAAAAAATTTTAAAGCTCATTAAATTGTACTGTTGCATTAAATTTAGCTTGAATTTAAAGTTAAATTCCATATGTCATAAACAAATCCATATCACAGACAGAAGGACGAAATATCACGATGACAAATGCAAGCTTTAGAATTTGACAGCGTATCGTACCCTGTACGAGTTATATTCCATTGTACTAACTAGTCAGTAAACAAGCGTACGTCATCTTCCGATTGCTCAAATTATAAGACTTGTACACAGTTGCGAACAACAATGAATGATTCAATCATTTAGGATGATCAATGTACAGAAATTTTACAAGCAATTTGAATAATGCACGTTTCATTCTCAAGTAGGATATATGCATGTATCAATGATTTTCACTCTTATAGTGATATTTTTGTTTGATTAGTATTTTTAACGTAGCTTTAACACTTTTTCAGTCATATCACTACGATGTCTGCAGTGAGGCAGTGAGGAGGTTTATAGTGATGTCTAGCACTGAACATCTGCAGACATCGTAGCGATATGACTGAAAAATTGTTAATAAAATGAAACAAAAAATTCACAGCAAATAGATAAAAGATTCATTGTGAGAGTATCTCATTTTGAAATTATTATTATTATTATTATTATTATTATTATTATTATTATTATTATTATTATTAATCTGCTTAGAATCTATATTAGTAATTAGGAAGAGAAGATTCTAAACGTGAATGCGTTGATAGATTTCTATTTCTGTACCCATTAAGTAAACAATCCTTTGCATCTTCCTTCATAAATTATCCTCGCAAGCCAGATGTTAGACTGCAGTTCTTACAGTAATTATTACTCTAAAATGATGAGACAGAAAGTTTGGAATCTTGACAGAACCAAGTTAAATTACCTAATTACCGTTATTTCATTCATCACCGCCCAGCCAGTGTGTGTGTGTGTGTGTGTGTGTGTGTGAAAACGTCAGTAGCTTCCCGTTGATCAGCGGTTCTTACCGGGTTTTCTCTGGTTCTTCCTTTACCAGCTATAATGGCCGCCAAGTATACCTAATTTATCGTGTGCTCAAATGGCATTAAACTACCACCACCAACAACAACAACAACACTCATCGCACACACGTAACGCCCTACAACATAAACGTGTGATGTATATACATACCAGCATGGATACATACTGATTACACGCTGGGTTGTTCCATTTGAGTTACAGGGATCCTTATCGATTGAAGATGAACATATATTACCTTTTTAAAAATAAGCATTCAATAATAACCGTACATTGAAACCCGTATGCATTGTAGAACCGAGTCTTTTGTGTTTCGGTGGAGGATTTAAAACGAATCAGTCCCTCTCAATGAAGCAATGACTAGTAATAACAGTGAAAATAATAAGACTGATGAATACATACATATATATATATATATATATATATATTATAAACACTCAAGGCATTCCTGTCTCAGTTTATCTGGAGAGAGAGAGAGAGAGAGAGAGAGAGAGAGAGAGAGAGAGAGAGAGAGAGAGAGAGAGAGAGAGAGAGAGAGAGAGATCAGTGTTTGTTTAAAAGAATATTAGTAGTGCCGAATTACCAAGAAGGCAGAGTAGCAACTGGCGTAAGGGCCCCACGCCCTTTAGGGACCCCGTGACAACTGGTCAAAATGATACTGATAGGAGATAATTGGAGAGGGGCCCCAATATTTCGACTGTCTATGAGACTACGGCATCCGCAGTCTTTCAAGCGGCACTGGTCATTCACTGAATAGTGGTATCCATAGACTAAGAACTGATCTAGCGACAAGAGTATCATAGTTTATCCCATTCTTGATCAAGCTTGCACGATTATGCCGCTGGACATGTGCGAGATTAAGGTTTTGGTGGGCGATACATCCTTGTTACTACGCACAAGTAAATACATGTGTATAACAGCTGATTGGAGGAATAAACATAATTAGGTGATCGCAGTTCCACAATTCGACACAGGAAGCAGAATACAGAACAAAACCGTTGTCGAGACGAAGATGTATGCCATTTGATTGAAATCCATAGTGCAGAACCGACAGGTTAGTATTGACTTTTTAATTCTTCGAATAAGTTCTTGAAATCAACTTACCCTTCAGTTGTCTTAATCTAATGGCAGGCTCATGATGAGTATAGAGATATGGTTACATATAATGTGTATCTATTTATATGTGTGTATATACGAATGTTTATGCATGCATGCACACAAATATGTTATACATACTACTATACTAATTATATGGATAATGCTAATTTGTATAATTTCTTCCAATGAGAATAGTGTATGAGGTAGTCACTGTGTTTATTATGTACCTGTCTCGTACAAAGTTCGTTAATTTTCACGTATGAGGCCACCTTAGCGGTGCAGAAGAGAGCCCGGATGTATGAGAGACGTTATTGTGCTTTCGTGCATTTAAAACATACAGTGGTGTAGCAATTTAAAGTGAGGATGGGAGGGTGCGAAATCATGTCCAGTCCGGAGAAGACTTGATAATCTGAAATTGATCTAACCCGGCCAGGGTGGGGTGGGCACAGGGGCTCGTATCGTTGCTTACAATTTACCGGTCATACATACATTTATTATATAGTATATGTAGGACCGGTCGATTGTAAGCAACGATACGAGCCCCTGTGGGGGTTGGTGGGGGTGTTATAAATGGTAATATAGTTGTATTCTGCCAATTAAAGAGCAATGAATCCAATAAATACAAACATAATATAATGTCATACCATCATGATATAAATCAGATAGTGTACCTATCAGGGAACATATTATACAATTTGACATAGAGGGTAGGGGTGGGAATTGAGATCCTAATTGCATCTCCCCACGCTGGACGCCAAAGCCTACAAAATAACACACTCCTTCCTACATTCATTCATTCATTCATTCATTCATTCATTCATTCATTCATTCATTCATTCACGTGTAAATTAGACCAGACGTTTATTTCACTGTCATCGACTGACGTAGGACATTAACATTGTACTCCACACCACCCAAAAAAGAAGGAGCTGTAAAAATCGTGGTGGTGGTGGTAGGATTCATTTTCTGAATCGATTTAAAGTTTGTTTCACAGATGGAATGATTGGATAATGCCAGGGCACCGTTACTGTGATCGTCCAGCATCAGTTCAACAGTGAATATCAGTAAATGTTGCATGTGCATACCAGCAGGATTGATACAGTATATTTTGTAATAATGGTGTGTGTGTGCGTGTGTGCAGAGGCGTAGCGGGGGAGGGGGGCAGGGGGGTACATATGTCCCCGGGCGCCAAGGTACAGGGGCGCCAAAATGAGGCTTGCAACGTTACATTATAATAAGTAAACAAGGGTAATAAATCGGTCACAAGATCGCTGTGGCGCCAATTTTATAGTTCGTCCCCGGGGGCAAAATATCATCGCTACGCCTCTGTGTGTGTGTGTGTGTGTGTGTGTGTGTGTGTGTGTGTGTGTGATTTGGATTTTTAACGTAGCTTTTAACAATTTTTCAGTCATATGGCTACGATATCTGCAGTGTGGCAGTTTATAATGATGTATATCACAGGGGCATCATGACGCATACATGTTGCATCACGTGCCACCCAGTCACATAATGATGACACCAGCCCAATCAGTCCTAACATGAATGCCGCATGATGCCCCAGTGCTAAGCATCATCAACTGCCAAACTGCAGACATCGTAGCGATACGACTGAAGAATTGTTAAAGCTACGTTAAAATCCTAATCACACACACACACACACACACACACACACACACACATCGCTTAAATATCATGTACCAGCGCTAAACTGTACATAACTCGACCATGCAAGCATCATTTCCACAAGGATGGAATAAAAGGAAAGGTAAGGTCTCGAGGTGCACGAGAATGCATTCGCTATGCAAGCAAAAACTTAACACTCATCTGTATGCACAAACTAACAGGCTTTCTATTTAGACCTGCAAGATACACATAAAATTGACACTTACATACCATCCAGAGAGAAAAGGACTATTCTTGGATACAACACTGTCTGTATACATGATTATACGAGTTTTATATAGAATTGCACGAATATAGCCAAAGACGTTAGCGATTTTGTTATTCATTCTAAACACAAACATAACCTGTGTAAATGATGATAATTCGCGTTCCTGCTCCAATCATCCGTCTTTTCTTTAATTCAGTGGGTCTGCCATTTTCTGGAGCCTTATCAGAGATTGACGAACATTTTTGCTGTACGGTATAATTGTCCAGTATTAAAAAAAATGCGGGGATTAATGTTTTTAATTTTGAGCATGGACCTTGCTACCATTACACTGGCTCTAGATTTATCAGGTAAGTGTGTTATCATCATTTTACTCGTCTTT